>JAVIAB010000101.1:11886750-11964250 GCA_032433765.1 Megaustenia siamemsis
AAGGGATGATAAATGGTCACCAACTCAAAGCTGACTGCTTTTATCAACGTAACTGATATTACTCAACCTACCCAGGTAGCCATTAAAACTGACTAACCAACTTTGTTAAATTAAGAGGAAAGCAAACCCGGTACACAAAAATACCGCACAGATGTCGGATATAAAGGGCCGACATTCGTGGATACATCCGCTCATTATAATCTCTGACACCACGTAACTATGGTTATTTAATATACGCCCTTTTAAAGGCTGTCGACAATGGGGAATAACCGAACACTGAATAAAATGATGATTGTGTTATTGAGTTATTGTGTTATTGAGTTATTGTGTTATTGAGTTATTGTGTTATTGAGTTATTGTGTTATTGAGTTATTAGCGGGTCATTATCATTGCACTCCGAACATGTCCATAGGTGCTCAGATCCCCTCCTCAGCAAGTCCTGCAGTGTCCAGCGACTGACGACTCCAGTTCTGTGTTGGTTGATAAGTCTTCTTACACGCCCACTAAGTTTCTCATTTCTGGCTGTGCGCATCTTAACTCCCATCTCTTTCATCCGAAGAAGTGACGTGGACTCATGATTGTCGACGTCCTGTGTCCTGCCCACATCTCGGAGGGCATTGATGATGTCCGCCAGAAACATAGTTTGACCGTCTTCAACAACAGCACAGGTAGTCAACCTGTCCGCTCTTTCATTTACACGTACTCCCTCACGCCCAGAGACGTAGACAAATGTGACCATATGTATTTTTGACGTCTGCAAAGACTCTACCAATTGCCTGCATACAGAGCCCGCCTCCACTTTTCTTATCACGCTCATTGAATCACTCAGTGTACATGCGTGGGTGTAGTCTTGTGACTCTGACCAGATGAATGTCATGGTCACTGCCATCATCTGATGGTTATAAAATGATGATTATTATGACGTAATCAGTCTGTAATGAGAAAGAGAGTTCATAGGTGCTATATAGAACCAATTCTGAGCAATGGAAGCGAATCATGGAGAGTAAGCAAACAAATGAAAAGACGATTACAGGCCACAGAGATGGGATTTCACAGAAGAATGTTGAAAGTTCCTTGAACAGCTAAAAAGACCAATGAGGGAATTCCCAAAAGGGCAACACAAAAAGGGAGACCCGGCTTGCAACGTCAATTACTCATCGACGGAAGAAAAAAAATATGAGTACCTCCGAAGACGAAGTTATCTGCCCGTGCGGCGAGGGACCCCTGTGCACACGGCTGCCGGGGAAAAATGGATTAACATGCAAAAGTCAGTTCCTAGTCTCTAGGGACTTCGTCAGAGGTAAAAGCTAAATATTGCGCTCACCATTGACTGAAAGCCTACTATTTAAATATTGCGCTCACCATTGACTGAAAGCTTACTATTTAAATATTGCGCTCACCATTGACTGAAAGCTTCCTATGTAAATGTTGTGTTTGCCATTTACTGAAAGCCTTCTATTTATTTTTTTTAGCTCACCATTGACTGAAAGCCTCCTATGTAAATGTTGTGTTTGCCATTTACTGAAAGCCTTCTATTTATTTTTTTTAGCTCACCATTGACTGAAAGCCTCCTATTTAAATATTGCGCTCACCATAGCCTGAAAGCCTTCTATTTAAACAGTGCGTAAAAGTCCTCTCATGTTATTTATTCATGTGAAACTGTAAAACTCAATGTTTATTTCACTTTAAAAAAATTATTCTGGAGTCGAGATTAACGATAACAAACTGCAGGTTATTTTAAAAGTGACAGATAAATGAGGTCTCTTCTAAAATAGAAACATATTCTGATGAACCTCGTGACTAGAGCATTACATAACCCGGACGTACGTAATATTAACGTTTCTTTTCTTCTTCAAACGTTATTCTCTTGACAAAAAAACGACAAATGTTTGTGTTTTAGAATCTCGTTAAAAAATGGGTCATCGTGACAATATCGCCATATTTTGTCTCTGTCAACATTCATGGTTGCCTAGTGATGTTTGACCGTCAGCGGAACATGTTTGATGTTGTCCAGAAACATTAGGTGTCTAAAAATAGAACTGACCTCGATTTCATTAATTGACTTGGTAACTCCTGACTTGAGTTTTATTAGTTCAATAAATAAAGTAAATCCATATATATACTACATGACTATATATGCAAGTTAGCCAACCAATCAGAGACAGAGGAGATCAACGAGCTTTTATTTGCAGACGATCAGGCACTAATACATGGAGAAATGGAAGACCTACAAGAATACTTAAACAAACTTAACAGCACAGGCACACAATACAACATAAAAATCAACATCAACAAAAATGAAGTCATGCATATCGCCAAAAATAAACAGAACATCAACATAACTAAAGAAGGCAGGCAACTAAAACAAGTAGAGGAATTCAAATACCTAGGGAGTTTAACATTGGACAGTTATCGCCACTATTGTCTAA
Organism: Megaustenia siamemsis; assembly: GCA_032433765.1. Classification (NCBI taxonomy): domain Eukaryota; kingdom Metazoa; phylum Mollusca; class Gastropoda; order Stylommatophora; family Ariophantidae; genus Megaustenia; species Megaustenia siamemsis. Next base: position 11,889,180 of record JAVIAB010000101.1, read on the forward strand.
CAAGGAAATAACTCTGGAGACAAAACAACGAGCACTATACAATACAATCTTCATCCCAACGTTGTGCTTTCAATGCCAGACCTGGACCCTACATGCAAGAACAATACGAAAAATAATCTCTACCGAGATTAAATGTGTCAGACGAATGATAGGAAACAGTCTGAGAGATAAGATCAGAAATTAAGAACTGAGGAAAAAGCTATGAATAGCCCCCGCCATAGAATATATAAGGAAACAACAGATAAAATGGTTTTGCCAAGTGACAAGGCAGAGAGATCAAAACACAACACAACGAGCCTTCAACAAACGTTGTGAGAACACCAGACCCAAGGGTCGACCACGAAAAAGATGGATGGATGAAATATTAGAAGCACTAGGAAACATAACAGCAGCAGAGGCGAACAGAAGAGCAAAAGACCGCAAATTATATCTTCCCTCGACGCTGAAAGGCAAATGAGGAAGGAAAGTAGAAGAAGACTGTGAATTTGGACAACAGATCTGTGAGAGCGAGAATTTTATTATTATTTTTTTGTTGTTGTTAATAAAGTTGAGAAGAGATGGTGGATTAGTCATTTCTCTCCAACTTGCTGTAAGGACGGAAGTCTTTGACTGGACAGTATATCCGGCCACCAAACCCTCTTTTTTTTGTTTGTAAATTTTAATATATCCATTCCTCTAATTATGTTGAATGTACAGTAGACGACGTATGTGTATTTCCTTCTTCTTCTTCAACGTTTCAGCTCCCTGACAGCATAGGTCACCAACAAACACTTTCCAAGCCGTTCTGTTTCTTGCCATTCTTTTAAGATCATTCAATGTCTTCCCCATCATCTTCATCTCTGCTTCGATCTGTCTTCTTCAAGAATATTTTGGTCTTTCTCTTTGTCTTTTTCCTTGGGGATTCCAGAAAAGGACATGATGTGTAATACTCTCAGTTGGTTTCCGCAGTGTGTGTGTCCTGTACAGCGCTATAATGTGTTTATCCTACCCTTCTAATAAGTCTGTGTTATAGTTATAACAAGCGTTGTACGAGAATCACGAGAAATCTACAAGAGAATAGAAGGAAAGAGAAATCTAGAAGAGAATAGAAGGAAAGAGAAATCTAGAAGAGAATAGAAGGAAAGAGAAATCTAGAAGAGAATAGAAGGAAAGAGAAATCTAGAAGAGAATAGAAGGAAAGAGAAATCTAGAAGAGAATAGAAGGAAAGAGAAATCTAGAAGAGAATAGAAGGAAAGAGAAATCTAGAAGAGAATAGAAGGAAAGAGAAATCTAGAAGAGCATAGAAGGAAAGAGAAATCTAGAAGAGAATAGAAGGAAAGAGAAATCTAGAAGAGAATAGAAGGAAAGAGAAATCTAGAAGAGAATAGAAGGAAAGAGAAATCTAGAAGAGAATAGAAGGAAAGAGAAATCTAGAAGAGAATAGAAGGAAAGAGAAATCTAGAAGAGAATAGAAGGAAAGAGAAATCTAGAAGAGAATAGAAGGAAAGAGAAATCTAGAAGAGAATAGAAGGAAAGAGAAATCTAGAAGAGAATAGAAGGAAAGAGAAATCTAGAAGAGAATAGAAGGAAAGAGAAATCTAGAAGAGAATAGAAGGAAAGAGAAATCTAGAAGAGAATAGAAGGAAAGAGAAATCTAGAAGAGAATAGAAGGAAAGAGAAATCTAGAAGAGAATAGAAGGAAAGAGAAATCTAGAAGAGAATAGAAGGAAAGAGAAATCTAGAAGAGAATAGAAGGAAAGAGAAATCTAGAAGAGAATAGAAGGAAAGAGAAATCTAGAAGAGAATAGAAGGAAAGAGAAATCTAGAAGAGAATAGAAGGAAAGAGAAATCTAGAAGAGAATAGAAGGAAAGAGAAATCTAGAAGAGAATAGAAGGAAAGAGAAATCTAGAAGAGAATAGAAGGAAAGAGAAATCTAGAAGAGAATAGAAGGAAAGAGAAATCTAGAAGAGAATAGAAGGAAAGAGAAATCTAGAAGAGCATAGAAGGAAAGAGAAATCTAGAAGAGAATAGAAGGAAAGAGAAATCTAGAAGAGAATAGAAGAAAGAGAGATCTAGAAAGAATAGAAGGAAAGAGAAATCTAGAAGAGAATAGAAGGAAAGAGAAATCTAGAAGAGAATAGAAGGAAAGAGAAATCTAGAAGAGAATAGAAGGAAAGAGAAATCTAGAAGAGAATAGAAGGAAAGAGAAATCTAGAAGAGAATAGAAGGAAAGAGAAATCTAGAAGAGAATAGAAGGAAAGAGAAATCTAGAAGAGAATAGAAGGAAAGAGAAATCTAGAAGAGAATAGAAGGAAAGAGAGATCTAGAAAGAATAGAAGGAAAGAGAAATCAAAGAACGAGAATTATGCAAATTGAATTATAAGAATAGAAATAGAATAGAGCGAGGAAGCCAAGTTGAACGACCAATCAACTAACCAGAACGGGGGACGGGGTGTTCTCGATTCAAGACCCCGGCCTCCTGTGCACACGGCTGCTGCCAGGGAAAAACGGATTAACACGCAAAATTCACTTCATAATCTCTAGGGACTTCGTCAGAGGTGAAAGCTGGCTAACGGGAAAAAAAGAACTAACCAGAACCATCAATCAGTTCACCATTGCAAACAATGGACTTCCGGTCAATATGGCGGATAGGCGGCAAGGAACCATTGTTGCACTGTCTGAAAAGTGTTCATTGTTACTGTTTCCTCATATTCCAAGTCCGGCTTGCTGCTGGAGCTCCTGAGTTTAGTGCTCTGTGGACACCGTGAGCTGTGTGTTTCATACGGATGATGTGTCTATATTCAGACTGCTTACAATGAATGATGATATCGTTTGTCGAAGGACAGTTCAGTTTCGTTTACCGTCCGCGCACTCACGCCTTATGTCTTTCGACGTGTGCTGTGTTTGCTACGATGGGGACTGCAGCTGCCTTTCTTTATTTGGATATTCTATGAGTTGTTAATTCAGATGATTCCACTGGCACAGGTGGTTGAGCAATTATGAATTTTCATTCGTTTTCAGTGATACCGGGGCCTTCGACTTACTATAACTATAACTGTAGCTATAACTATAACTATAACTGTAACTATAACTGTAGCTATAACTATAACTGTAGCTATAACTATAACTATAACAATAACTGTAACTATAACTATAACTGTAACTATAACTATAACTGTAGCTATAACTATAACTATAACTATAACTGTAGCTATAACTATAACTATAACTATAACTGTAGCTATAACTATAACTATAACTGTAGCTATAACTATAACTATAACTGTAGCTATAACTATAACTGTAACTATAACTATAACTGTAGCTATAACTATAACTATAACTGTAACTATAACTATAACTGTAGCTATAACTATAACTATAACTATAACTATAACTATAACTATAACTATAACTATAACTATAACTATAACTATAACTGTAGCTATAACTATAACTATAACTGTAACTATAACTATAACTATAACTATAACTGTAGCTATAACTATAACTATAACTGTAACTATAACTATAACTATAACTATAACTGTAACTATAACTATAACTATGACTATAACTATAACTATAACTATAACTGTAACTATAACTATAACAGTCAAACTAACACGCATGCACTGCCCGGTCGGGTTCGATTCCCAGAGATTGTGGATTTTTTTTCCAGATCGACAGGACTTCGGGCTCCACAAAGCCTCTAAAAATGGGTACCAGGGATTTTTCTGGGATGCAAAGGCGACGTGATGTAATACCGGCCACATCACCCAAATATCTACCGTCATCATGGAAAAATATGGCCACGAACACCATAATCCACATACGCCTATCACAGCAGGGGAGGTAGCTTTTACTTTATTGTCCTGAGTTGTTATACATTCACCAACCTTCATTCTCCTTACGGCACAACATGATGATAACCATACATTTTAGGCCAGATTTTTCATAACCTGAGACTTGGAATGAATTACAGTCTTGCCGAAATTGTCCCTTTCTTTTGGCCAGAAATGTAATAACATACCTACCTAAGCTGAAAAGCCAGAAGTTGACAAATTGGCCACGTCAGTTTGAATAAATTTGGCCTCTTTGCTAGAAAAATTAGTGCCCATTATAGTTGACGCCAAAAACATGGCTTTATTTTCTTTCTTAAGGAAGTCATTAATTTAAAATCATCCATGCGTCTGTTTTTCCTGAGCTCTCCTTCCAGTGCGGTGCCGTCCCCACGTTGAATTTTGGTTAGAGCAGAACAATGCATGCCTTTTAGCTGTGTTATTAATTTTGAAAGAGGCCAAAGCTAAAAAAAAGAGCTAATTTCCAATATTAAGAAGAAACAATAATCAATTTTTGGCCACGTAATAAGAAGAGAACAACTGGAATATATTGTAACAACTGTGAAAATTGAGGGACGAAGAGATAGAGGAAAGCAAAAAGAAAAGATACCAAGACAGCTTAAGAGAATGGCTTGGGAGAAGGTCAACAACAGAAATAATAAATAACTGTCGTGATCGAAAGTTGTGGAGAAGTGTTCCTAAGCGTTCGGCTTCTCGTGGCAAGGCGCAGTGCCAAGGAGTACGGCTTCGATTCTCCTTCGGACCATGTTCTTTGTTTTTTTTTTCTGTTGTTGTTTATTTGTCATTTTTTTCTGAGTGCTGTAATACATACCTCTTCCTCCTATGATTCCCGGAGAGACATGATCACCTACGCCAGCAGGTCCGGTACTTGATGATGATGATGATTAATTTTGACGATCTGTTAATTGTCCATCTCTTGATGCAATCCTCCGCTTTAAGAGATGACGCTTTATTTCTCTAGAGGCAGCCCTTTATTATAATCCCGACATTTATAGACGGATGATATTACAATTTATATTCTGCCTAGCACATCATGGCGAGCTGTCATTTATCCATCTCTTTGTTATAAAACTTTCATGTACATAATTGTCGGTCTTGTATCTTACTAGTACATTCATTAAAGTTCTTTTATTAGTTCAACATTGACATCATTTTCATATCTACATAGCTGACACCCTTCTAATTTTTACTTGACGTTTTGAGAGACCTGTTTTTCCACCTCCTGATGCAACTTTCCACTACATATATAGTTCGTTTTTATTGTATGTATTAATAGCGTCTGTTACTTGCCTATCTCTTAGTGTTACTCTCCGCCTATCATCATCATCATCATCATCATCATCATCATCATCAGTACTGGGCCTGCTGGCGTAGGTGATCTTGTCTCCCCACAACTTCCGATCACGACAGTTATTTATCATTTCTGTTGTTGACCTTCTGCCAAGCCATTCTCTTAAGCTGTCTGGTATCTATTCTCTTTGTTTCCCTCTATCTCTTCGTCCCTAAATTTTCCCCAGTTGTTACAATATATTCCAGCTGTTCTCTTCTCATTACATGGCCAAAAAATGATGATTGTTTCTTCCTAATATTGGAAATTAGCTCTCTTTTTACTTGGCCGCTTTCAGAACGTTTTCATTACTCTTTTTAGCTGTCCATGGTATTCTCAACATTCTTCTGTAAAACCACATTCTGCAGACTCCAGTGATTTTCTTGTCTGTTGTCCTATTGTCCATGATTCACATCCATATGTTAAGACTAGCTCTACATAACATTTAAGAACTCTCCGCCAATAACATTTACTATTTGTCATTCTTGGTTGTACAGGGTGTTTATAAAGTCTCACTACACTTGGTATCTAGGTCAATTTGAAAAAAAAAATGTTTATGACGTCATCACAATATGTGCTCCCACTGTCAATGAAATTTGTTGAATAAGTTTATTGCTACTGGAAATGTGGAAGATGCTCCACGATCTGGTAGGCCTGCTGTGAATGATGAAATATGTTTAGATATCCAAGACAGAATCCTTAAAAGTCCAGACAAGTCATTAAGAAAACTGTCGCAACAAGTGAACTTACCATTGAGCACATATTGTGATGACGTCATAAACATTTTTTTCAAATTGACCTAGATACCAAGTGTAGTGAGACTTTATAAACACCCTATACTTAATGGGATGCCGTTATTTTCCCATCTCAACATGTTACACTCCTACCTATATTATTAATACCCTCTTGTCTCTGGTGGTACATTCTAACAAGCTAATATTTACCCATCTCAACATGTTACACTCCTACCTATATTATTAATAGCCTCTTGTCTCTGGTGGTACATTCTAACAAGCTAATATTTACCCATCTCAACATGTTACACTCCTACCTATATTATTAATAGCCTCTTGTCTCTGGTGGTACATTCTAACAAGCTAATATTTACCCATCTCAACATGTTACACTCCTACCTATATTATTAATAGCCTCTTGTCTCTGGTGGTACATTCTAACAAGCTAATATTTACCCATCTCAACATGTTACACTCCTACCTATATTATTAATAGCCTCTTGTCTCTGGTGGTACATTCTAACAAGCTAATATTTACCCATCTCAACATGTTACACTCCTACCCAGAGCATTATTACCCTTTTGTCTCCGGTGGTACATTCTAACAAGTTGATATTTACGCATTTCTTTATGTTACTCTCACATCTATAGCAGAGTTACCCTCCACTCTTTGATGGTACATTCTCACTGGCTGCTATTCGCTAAACTCTGAATTTTTACTGTGTTGGTAAACATGGGAAATATATATATATGGCCCTTTTCGTCTTGTCAGACGGTCTAGTGGAGGCTATTGTGTATTTTTTGAGGTTTTGTTTTTGTCGAACAGTTTCTTTTATGGCTGATTCTACCAATGTTTGACACACACACGCTGTCACAGAGTGAACAAGTCAGGCCCATTGATCCACAGGGATTTCAATACTTTTTCATAAGTCTTTTCACTTATGCTGCACTTTATCTTTTTATCTTCTTTATTTTAGGGAAAATAAAGAAGATAAAAGAAAAGAAGTGTCCTTATGATTCAGCACAAGACTGTACATAACATCGTAAATAAACATTGTTTACAAGGGTATATTTATTCTCACACTGTGTTATCAGTGCCAGAGATGGTCGCCCACAAACAGACATGGCAAGAAGCTTGTCACCACAGAGGTTAGATATTGGAGAAAACAGATTATAGTGACCAGAACAGATAGAATCAGAAATGATGTCGCAAGATAGAGATTGGCTATTGAATCAGTTATAAAATACATACAGACACATAAGGTGACCAGACGTCCTGATTTTTTCGGGACAGTCCCGAATTTTTTCTTTTTTTTTTTTTCAACCTTTGTCCCGGATTTGTTACTGTCCCGAATTTGTCCCGATTTTGGTGAGTTTTTTAGCTTTTGTCCCGGATTTGTTAAAATAAATTAGGGACACAAACGTTTACCAATTTGGTCAATATGGTAAACGTCTCTTCGATTTAAAAATAGACATTATTCCGTTGTTGTGTAGAAAATGTTTAAAAAGTTGAACTGGTTGTTCATTTAGCGAAACAATAACAGTAAAATGTGCTCCAAGTTTTCAATCTTGTAGACTGAAACTGAAACACTGATAAGAAAATTACAGCAACTCTGCTTCATTTAAGTGAGTATCACTAATGTTTTTTTTTTTTAATCTCATGACAACGTTTTGTAAGCCTATATTGTTAGGTGTTTTAATTAGTTTTAAAATATATGGTTTATTCACTTTGAGAAAGACGGAAAAAATTTCATTTTATTGATGGAAAATTTAAATCAAATTAATCCGTCCCGGATTAGGGTTTCAGAAATATGGCCACTTTACATACACATGATCCTGCTTGTTGCAGGAGCTACTGAGTTAAGTGCTCTGTGCACACCGTGAGCTGTGTGTCTCATCCGTTTTGATCCTGCTTCGATGTACCGCTTGCTTACGATGAATGATGATATCGTATGACAGGGAACAGTTGGCTGTGTTCACTTTCTGCGCGGTTTCGCCTTATGTCTTTTGGCGTGTGCTGTGACTGCTACGATGGGGACTACAGTTACCTTTCTTTGTTTGGGAGATGAGTTGGTAATTCGGATGATTCCACTGGCACGGGCGGTTGAGCAATTATGGATTTTAATTCGTTTGCTGTGATACCGAGGCCTTCCATAACCAATAACAATAACATACACATGAACACATAACATGGTTCAATCATCTGGAAAGAATTCAAAGAGATATTATTTAAAAAAAGAGCCCCTTTACCTTAAGTAGCGTGTAGGGAATATGGTGTTAGTGACCATAATTGGTATAGACCTTCGGCACATGCGTAGCCGTGCGGCTAAAACCACTGTTCCGCTGGCTGAAAAGCCGGCGTATGGTGTTCGAAGCCCGCGGTAGACAGAAAGGATTTTTTCTATCGGGGGTGAAATAAAAATCCTGAGTCGCACACGTCGTGGCGACTGCTTGACCAAGCGGCCTTTACCCCTCTGGTTCTGTCATTGCCCCCCGACATACACCAGCACAAGGACATACATCATCAATGCTCTCTGAGATGTGGGAAGAGCACAGGACATCGACAACCACAAATCCACGTCACTCCTTCAGATGAAAGAGATGGGAGTTAAGATGGGCACAGCTAGAAATGAGAAACTTAGTGGCCGTGTAAGAAGACTTATCAACCAACACAGAACTGGAGTCGTCAGTCGCTGGACACTGCGTATGTACATGTTCGGAGTGCAATGGTGATGACTCGCAAATAATTCAATAACTCAATGCACCAGCAATGGTACTACGTGTCGTTTTGGTGGTAATGGGGTCGGTAAAACGCCCGTGTCGTTTAACTTTCCTAGAAAAAATTCCGGTGCCCATTTAAGTCTGGGTTACCCCGGAAGTCGTCGATCAAGATCGGACCCGACCTCTTGTCCTTTGTAAGTCCAGTTCACTAACCACTGAGCTATTGTGGCTCCCACATTCTATACAGATCATGTGGCAAAGAGGATATGGAAGAAGAGCCCGTCGTAGAAGCAGAACAAGACGGATTGAGACCAGTAGAGATACGCTTCAACATCATCAATTGACAATGGTTGTTGAAGCTGCCAGAATAGCAAGATCTACAACTTGGTGTCTCCTTCGACACACAATGAAGTATAAGAGGAAGTGAAAAGGAAAGAAACAAGTATTATATACAGAACAGAAAGATAAGAAACAAGTATTATATACAGAACAGAAAGATAAGAAACAAATATTATATACAGAACAGAAAGATAAGAAACAAGTATTATATACAGAACAGAAAGATAAGAAACAAGTATTATATACAGAACATAAATATAAGAAACAAGTATTATATACAGAACAGAAAGATAAGAAACAAGTATTATATACAGAACAGAAAGATAAGAAACAAGTATTATATACAGAGCAGAAAGATAAGAAACAAGTATTATATACAGAACAGAAAGATAAGAAACAAGTATTATATACAGAACAGAAAGATAAGAAACAAGTATTATATACAGAGCAGAAAAGATAAGAAACAAGTATTATATACAGAACAGAAAGATAAGAAACAAGTATTATATACAGAACAGAAAGATAAGAAACAAGTATTATATACAGAACAGAAAGATAAGAAACACGTATTATATACAGAACAGAAAGATAAGAAACACGTATTATATACAGAACAGAAAGATAAGAAACAAGTATTATATACAGACCAGAAAGATAAGAAACAAGTATTATATACAGAGCAGAAAAGATAAGAAACAAGTATTATATACAGAACAGAAAGGTAAGAAACAAGTATTATATACAGAGCAGAAAGATAAGAAACAAGTATTATATACAGAACAGAAAAGATAAGAAACAAGTATTATATACAGAACAGAAAGATAAGAAACAAGTATTATATACAGAACAGAAAGATAAGAAACAAGTATTATATACAGAACAGAAAGATAAGAAACAAGTATTATATACAGAGCAGAAAAGATAAGAAACAAGTATTATATACAGAACAGAAAGGTAAGAAACAAGTATTATATACAGAGCAGAAAGATAAGAAACCAGTATTATATACAGAACAGAAAGATAAGAAACAAGTATTATATACAGAACAGAAAGATAAGAAACAAGTATTATATACAGAGCAGAAAAGATAAGAAGCAAGTATTATATACAGAAGGGAGCCGCGATAGCTCAGTGGTTAGTGAACTGGACTACAAAGGGGTAGGGTTCGATCCCAACCGACGGCTTCCGGGTTCACCCAGCCTTAAATGGGTACCGGATTTTTTTGTGGGAAAGTAAAGCGACACGGGCGTAATACCGACCACATTACCCCAAAAACCATGTGCCGTAGGTCTGTAACATTTATGTTCACTAACACTGTATTCCCTATACGCCACTTGGCTCGAAGGGGGTACTTGACTTCAAACTTTACTTTTATATACATAACAAACAGATTAGAAGAAAATGACAAAAAAAAACAGTGACGTGGGAGAAAAAGCAGAAGATTAATGGTAAGAAAAAGAGGAAGCTGTGGAGTGCTAGAGGAGGAAGAAAAAGAGGAGGAGGGAGCTCTATGTTGGGCGAGGTGGTCGTTGGTGTGTAGCCTAGTTCAGACATCGTGTCACTGAGCTTATCTCGGGAAAGTTTTTTGACTTACGGTTTGCTGAAGGGGATAGCAGTCGATGTTTTACGAGTAAAGTTATGTCAATTGAGAAATATCTACGAAAGTGAAATAATATTTTGAAGTGCTAGGTAACATTTGGGTGAAGGGTGTCCAGTGTTCTTTCTCGCCGTCATTACATTTCCCTTTATCAGTGAATCAGGCAACCATTCTTTCATTTCTTGGATCGACATCAAGTTGAGTTTCGATCTTCATTTAGGAGACTGATGGTTTTGAGCAGTGCTCTTCAAACTGGGCGCCGCTGCCCATCAGTGGGCGATTTTAACTTGTATGTGGGGGACTGGTTGGAGCCGGCGTCTTGCCTCGAGACAGAAAGGTTGTGAGTTTTGTGATTTCATCTTCTCAATATTCCTGTATGGTGCAGAAACATGGACATTAGACAAGAAAACTGAACAGAAAATTTAAGCCTTTGAAATGTGGATCTATAGAAGAATAGGTAGAATTGGATGGAAAGAAAAGATAAGAAACGATGAAGTTTTAAAACAACTGAAAATAAAAAGAGAACTACTAAATACAATTAAGACAAGACAAATGACATTTTTGGGGCATGTTAAAAGACACAACAGCCTACTAAAAGTAATATTGGTAGGGAAAATACAAGGTAACAGAGGCAGAGGCAGACCAAGACTAACATGGACGAGTAACATCAAAAGATGGACAAGTCAATCTATGACAGCCTGCACCATCAAAGCAATAAACAGAGTAGAATGGCGATCCATGGTAGCCAACCTTCGTTGCGGAGAAGGCACTCGATGATGAGGAGTTGCTGAAAACCTACGTAATATTTAACTCTTTTCTCAAAGTCACCACCACGTCTATAATGCTATAAATATAACGGGGCCTTCCATAACCATAATGCTAACATCTTCTTCTTTTCTCTTTTCACTGATACCTAAAAGGTGTAGTGGTTATATCATTTGTCGTTCTTGAGCTGCTCGAACTGTCTGAATTATGATTTTCCTTTGTTGTTACATGTCTCTATCACTGCATCTATCCACCTTCTTCTAGGTCTTCCTCTTGGTCTTTTTCCATGCATTCTCGAGAAGAACGCCCTTGATGGTGATTGGTGAGGATTCATTCTGACCAGGTGGCCAAATCATTTAAGTTGTTGTTGTTCTATATATTCTTGGTAGGGTTTTGTTCCTACCATTTTTCTTATGGTTTCATTTGGTATTCTATCTCTTCTTGTGTTGTTTGTTACTTTTCTCAAGCATCGCATCTCACATGTATTGATCTTTCTTAAATGTGATTTAGAAAGGGTCCAATGTTTGACTTTCATAGCACAAAGTTGGTATGAAAATGCTATTTATCATTTGTTGTTTAGCTGGCATAGAAATGTTTGGATGTCTTAACAATGGTGAAAGCTGGCATGTGACAGCATTTGCTTTTTGTATTCTCATGTCAATTTCTCTGTCTAGTTTTCCATCTTCTGTGCCCAAATACCTGAATTCTTCTACTTGATTCATTTCTTTACCTTTGATATTAAAGTTTAATTTGCAATCAAACCAGCTCTGGTATGATATTTTTTACTTCAGTTTACATCAGGCTGTGATATCCGCGGTTTTCGGTCCGGTGCATTAGACTTCACCATGGCATTTTTGGTCACGGAGTTACCTTATCTCCCCTTCCTTGCTGTCATTTCCTCTTCTTCTTCTTCTTCTTCCTCTTCTTCTTTTACTTCTACTTCTTCTGCGATCATGGCTCATTCAGACTAGGACTTCGGACTTTCTTATGAAGACAGCTGTCTGTTTAAGTGATTCGGTCGCCCGGTATAGTTTCTCCTCCAGGGAGGTGGATGTGGACCACATTGCCCTTCTCAAGTCTATGTATTTGGGGCAATCCTGTAGAACATGTTTTGTTGTCATGTTATCCAGGGTACACTGACATTGGCTGGTAGTTCCTATTTTCAGTTTGGTGAACATGTGGTTTCTCATTCTGTTGTGGCCAGTGCTTGCTGTCTAGGACAAACTTGTAATACAGCGTGGGGCGATGGACCGGGATAAGCTGCTAATCAGCTGTTTGTCCCTTGTCCTGGCAAAGACAGTCAGCTATGAGTCGCCGCCTGTTTTAAACTGATGTTACCTCTCGCGCCTTAAACCCTCGTTCTTCCCTCGTTGATAAATTACAAACACACTATCTCGTGCATGCAGTAACTCACAAAATGGGCGGAGTTCCCGGAGGTCACGTGACTTTATTTTAACCCATATATTGGACTGGAGACTAAAAAACTAGCAAAACTCGCAGTCGCTTTCATCTGTCAGCGGTTCTCACTCCGCTATCTGTGGACACAGACTAGCCTGTGAAGACTGGGACAGAACACGGCGCAGCAGTTATAGAAGAAAACAAAACGGACTTTTAAATTTATATTTTAAAAATAATAAATTTTATCAATTGCTAAATTTATTTTAAAAGCAAGTTTGAATAAGTATAAATTTATAATTTTGAATTACGAGAGACAATCAGGCTGTATTATCAATCTTCAATTATGAAGACATTTCAGGTCACTAGTTGGAAGGCAAGTCTCCTAGCTTGTTTGTTTGCAGTGGTTGGTTCTTCGCCTGCTATAACCCTTGAGGGTCAAAGTTCACCTGGTACTTCCGGAAGGACGTGCGACAGTCTGAGGTAACCATAGCAACTGATGCCAAATTTGTTGTTTAATTTATCTAATTTTTTTTTCGTTCGCCAGCTTAGACCTCTGACGAAGTCCCCAGAGACTAGGAACTGAATGTTGCGTGTTAATCCATTTTTTCCCTGGCAGCCGTATGCACAGGGGTCTCTCGCCGCACAGGCAGATAACTTCGACTTCGGAGGTACTCATATTTTTTTTTCCGTCGATGAGTAATTGACGTTTCAAGCCGGGCCTCGCTGCTGAGACCAGGGGTGGTTGCCGCAGAGAGAAATAATCAATAAAAATCCCAACTAGCCGGGATTTGAACCCACAACCTCTCTGTCTCGAGGCCGGCGTCTAGCCTGGAGACCAACCAGTCCCCCTATCTGATATTTGATAGTGGGAGATGAGTGGTCGATTGGGTAACATAACAGACTTATCACTTAAACTGGCACTGGTTCGACATCTGGTGGTTATTTTCTTCTTTCCGGGATAACTATATGTGCACTGCGGTGCGACAGTTTCCATATAAAGATTGCGAGAAACCCCAGATACATGTGATAATTATGAACTTCACAACGGGCACTGAACAGCATGGGAATAATACTAGTCCCCAATGTTGAAGAAATCTATAAAACGTGCGTGCTTATCAAATCTCTATACGGATCTGGAAGTTCGACAATCTATTGAAGACACGAAAAAGCATGAAATAATGTTCATGCGCGTTGCCTTAAAAACATAAGCGAAGCGGCAGGACACAGATGCAGACAGATGAAAATTGCTCTAATTAATCTTATTTATTTGTTTATTTTTGCATGTCAGTAGCGAGGAGAAAAACATTTCAAATGATTCATGTACTAAAGAGGTGAGGCACTGAGCAGCTCAGGCAGGGATGGCATTCCCAAGAGTGAAAGAGATATTGTGTAACCTATCGTGGATTATTGTATGAGAGTAAGAATTCTTCAGTGTTATGTATAGTTGTTATGTTATAATCATGCCCATGCTCAGATGTCGAAGATTAAGATGGCTGGGACATGTCCAACGAATGGAAGAAAAACGCATTCCTAGGCAAATACTATCTAACTCGAACTAACACACGGAAAAAGACAAATCGGCAGACCTAAACTACGATATAGAGATATCTGTAAATCATCTCTGAATGACTTCTCCATCTGTGAAAATGAATGGGAACATCTGGCAAGTGATCGCACATCATGGAGAGCATGTATAAGGAACGATATAACATCATTTCAGAATGTGCTAAGGCAAAACTTAGAAGAGATAAGACTCATGAAAAAGAATGGAAAACCCTGTGGATCAGTGGGCCTGACTTGTTCATTCTGTGGCCGTGTGTTTTTGTAGAATTAGCATTGGTAGAATTAGTCACGAAAGAAGCTGTTCGACAAAAACAAACCCTAAAAAAATACACAATAGCCTCCACTAGACCGCCTGACAAGACGAAAAGGGCCATATATATATATATGTAGAGCCAGTCTTAGTATACGAAAGTGAATCATGAATATAGTTATGGTTATGGAAGGCCCGGGTACCACTGCAAACGAATTAAAATCCACAATTGCTAAACCGCCCGTGCCAGTGGAATCATCCGAATTACTGTCTCATCTCATAAACAAAGAAAGGTAGCTGTAGTCCCCATCAAAGCAGCCTCCGCACACGCTAAAAGACATTAGACGAAACCGCACAGAAAAATGAACACAACCATGTTCTCTGTCATACGATATCATCATTCATCGAAAACAATCGGAATATTGAAACACGATCAAAACGGATGAGACACACAGCTCACGGTGTGCACATAGCACTTAACTCAGTAGCTTCTGCAACAAGTCGAACTTGGAATATAAGGAAACTACAACAAGGAACACTTTTAAGATATAGCCTTTAATGGTTTCTGCCGCCTATCCACCATATTGACCGGAAGTCCACGTCCCCCTGAGAATGGTGATCGTCATATTTCTAAGAAAATGTATAGCGAATGATGATGTTAGGTGTCCATTTTACATTATTTATTCTATTACTCTATCTCTAGGACGGAATACTTTATTTATCAATGACCTGATCGTGACTTCAAGACTCTTCTGCCCAACTTGTCTAATATACTATTTCTAATTATATAATGGAAACAAGGAAAACAGTTTTTAAATGTTATGTAGAACCAGTCTTAACATATGGATGTGAATCATGGACAATAGGACAGCAGACAAGAAAATCACTGGAGTCTGTAGAAATGTGGTTTTACAGAAGAATGTTGAGAATACCATGGACAGCTTTTAACTCCAAATCCGAATGTATGAAACACAGTTAGTCATCGGATTATCCCCGTCGCACATCAAACAACATCATAAATAATTGAACACAAACAAAAATAATCGTTGGGGTTACAGAACAGTTTAGGCAAGTTCTGTGTTTCCAAGTGTAAAGGAGATATTACGTAACCCATCGTTAACTATATGTATATATACGCAAAGTTAGGAAGAGCTCCAGAGACTTCGGTCTAATAATAAGTTTACAGAAAACTAATATACTCGGCCAGGACGTCGAAGCAACACCTGCAATCTTTATCGAAAAATACAAACTTAATGTCGTCGTGCAACAGTATAACTAAGTAAAGTAAAAGTAAAGTACCCCTGTCACGCCAAGTGGCGTATAGGGAATATGGTGTTAGTGACCATACATTTTGCAGTCCTTCGGCACATGATTTTTGTGGTAATGTGGTCGGTATTACGCCTGTGCCGCTTCACTTTCCCAGAAAAAAAATTCCGGTACCCATTAAAGGCTGGGTGAACCCGAAAGCCGTCGGTTGGGATCGAACCCTACCCCTTGTCCTTTGTAGTCCAGTTCACTAACCACTGAGCTATCGCGGCTCCCAACAATATAACTAGCTGGGTGAATCATCAACGACAATCTATCTTTAGATACAGGAATTGACATCCGCATTGGTAAAGCTGCTACAACCTTCGCCCATCTTTCTAGATGCTGTCTGACAAAACAGCAAACTGACAATTAAAACAAAATCTGCAATGTACAATGCATGCATAATTAGTATCCTCCTGTATGGCAGCGAATCTTGGACAGCTTATACAAAGCATGGGAGAATGCTAAACGCATTCCATATGCGATGTCTGCACCGAATAATTGGTATCACCTGGAAGGAAAAAGTGACAAACGTGGAGGTCATGATTCGCACAGGCCTCCCGAATATCTACACGCTGCTCAATCAATGTAGGTTACGCTGACTTGGTCACGTACACCATATGAAGGGTGGACGCATACCAAAAGATATACTCTACGGACAACTGGCAGATGGCAAAAGAAGTAGGGTGCGCCCAAAACTTTGATTTGTAGATGTGTGTAAACGTGACATGAAGACTCTGAACATAAACCCTGCAGCCTGGGAAGAAATAGCTGCAGACCGCAATCTTTGGAAACACATTCTAAAGCTACAACTCAAACAAGAAGCAGACAAATTCATAGAAAAAGAGAATACATGGTGAAAGAAAAAAGAGAGAAAAAATAACATTTCTAGGAGCGCTGGAAAATCCATAGTCAACTATGACTGACGGAGGCTACTATAGCCAACTGTGACTGACGGAGGCTACTATAGCCAACTATGACTGACAGAGGCTACTATAGCCAACTATGACTGACGGAGGCTACTATAGCCAACTATGACTGACGGAGGCTACTATAGCCAACTATGACTGACAGAGGCTACTATAGCCAACTATGACTGACAGAGGCTACTATAGCCAACTATGACTGACGGAGGCTACTATAGCCAACTATGACTGACGGAGGCTACTATAGTCAACTAGGACTGTGTACGAGTTGAAATGTTGGTATAACATGATCTGATTTGACTGGTTGTCCCTCTCAACTGCTCCTATTCTCGAACATCACTTGTAGTATCAATGACACAAATATGGACAGATTCACTGATGTAATTTCAGTCTTCACAGCAAGTTGGCCGGAAATGGTGACTCCACCATTCCATCAGAACTTTATTAACAAAACACAGCAATATTAAAGAACTCTCTCACTCTAACCGTTTATCAGATCTCACACTCAACTCTAATCGTTTATCAGAACTCACACTCAACTTCTAACTAATCCAACTCTAATCGTTTATCAGAACTCACACTCAACTTCTAGCTAATCCAACTCTAATCGTTTATCAGAACTCACACTCAACTTCTAACTAATCCAACTCTAATCGTTTATCAGAACTCACACTCAACTTCTAGCTAATCCAACTCTAATCGTTTATCAGAACTCACACTCAACTTCTAGCTAATCCAACTCTAATCGTTTATCAGAACTCACACTCAACTTCTAGCTAATCCAACTCTAATCGTTTATCAGAACTCACACTCAACTTCTAGCTAATCCAACTCTAATCGTTTATCAGAACTCACACTCAACTTCTAGCTAATCCAACTCTAATCGTTTATCAGAACTCACACTCAACTTCTAGCTAATCCAACTCTAATCGTTTATCAGAACTCACACTCAACTTCTAACTAATCAAACTCTAATCGTTTATCAGAACTCACACTCAACTTCTAACTAATCAAACTCTAATCGTTTATCAGAACTCACACTCAACTTCTAACTAATCCAACTCTAATCGTTTATCAGAACTCACACTCAACTTCTAGCTAATCCAACTCTAATCGTTTATCAGAACTCACACTCAACTTCTAGCTAATCCAACTCTAATCGTTTATCAGAACTCACACTCAACTTCTAGCTAATCCAACTCTAATCGTTTATCAGAACTCACACTCAACTTCTAACTAATCAAACTCTAATCGTTTATCAGAACTCACACTCAACTTCTAACTAATCAAACTCTAATCGTTTATCAGAACTCACACTCAACTTCTAACTAATCCAACTACAATTAATTTCGAGTATGCATCCCCTTCCTAACCGAATCATTTAGATTGTATGGCCCTCTTCGTCTTGTCAGAAGGTCTAGTGGAGGCTATTGTGTATTTTTTTGAGGTTTTGTTTTTATCGAACAGCTTCTCTCGTGGCGAATTCTACCAATATTTGACAAACACACACGGCCACAGAATGAACAAGTCAGGCCCACTGATCCACAGGGTTTTCCATCCTTTTTAATGAGTCTTTTCTCTTCTAAGTTTTGCCTTAGCACAGTCTCAAATGTTGTTATACCATTCCTTATACATGCTCTCCATGATGTGCGATCACTTGCCAGATGTTCCCATTCATATTCACAGATGGAGAAGACACTCAGAGATGATTTATAGATATCTCTATATCGTAGTTTAGGTCCGCCGATTTGTCTTTTTCCGTGTTTTAGTTCGCCATATAGTATTTGCCTGGGGATGCGTTTTTCTTCCATTCGCTGGACGTGCCCCAGCCATCTTAGCCTTCGACATCTGAGCATCGACATGATTGTTGGGGTCTTAGCACGTTGCAGGACAGTTAAGTTGGTTATTTTGTCCTGCCATTTGATGTGCATTATTCTGCAGAGACATCGCATGTGGAAGATATTTAGTCTTTTTTTTCGTGATTTGAGTATGTTGTCCAAGTTTCAGATCCAAATAATAGTGTGATAAGCACACAAGTTTGATATATTAGGATTCATATTATCTATATCTGACTTCGTTCCAGCGTCTTATTTCTAGTGCATGTAATCTAATCTAAATATAATTTTGTTCTTCAGATAACTCATTCTTGAATTAGACTAATTCTGCCTCTGGCCAGACCATTTTGATGTTAAACGTCCGCTCGCCTGGAGCGCTGGACTAGACGTGCCCTCTAAACTTTGTTTATCTCACTGACCACGCTGTTTATCTCACTGATCACGCTGTTTATCTTACACTTCTAATTGGCTGATGCGAATCTCTATATGTCTAGTCTACTTTTCTGATTGACTGGTACAGATCTCTCTATGTCTAGTCTACACTTCTGATTGGCTGGTGCGAATCTCTCTATGTCTAGCCTACTTTTCTGATTGACTAGTACAAATCTCTCTATGTCTAGTCTACACTTCTGATTTTCTGGTACAAATCTCTCTATGTCTAGATTACACATCTGATTGACTAGTACAAATCTCTCTATGTCTAGTCTACACTTCTGATTGTCTGGTAGAAATCTCTCTATGTCTAGATTACACATCTGATTGACTAGTACAAATCTCTCTATGTCTAGTCTACACTTCTGATTGTCTGGTAGAAATCTCTCTATGTCTAGATTACACATCTGATTGACTAGTACAAATCTCTCTATGACTAGTCTACACTTCTGATTGTCTGGTACAAATCTCTCTATGTCTAGATTACACATCTGATTGACTAGTACAAATCTCTCTATGTCTAGTCTACACTTCTGATTGTCTGGTACAAATCTCTCTATGTCTAGATTACACTTCTGATTGACTGGTACAAATCTCTCTATGTCTAGTCTACACTTCTGATTGTCTGGTACAAATCTCTCTATGATGACGTGTATGCACCTTATATGTCTAGAACGTTAGGTGATTCCATTGTCCAAAGCCTCATAATTTAATTAGCTATTAAAGTCCTAACCAGTGGACATACTTCATTATATTCTCCTGACATTTACATATTGAAGTGGATCATGGACAACCAGATAACAGGCAAAATAATCGTTGTAGGCCACAATTGAACAGAAGAATGTTGAGAATACCAGTAAGGATAAATGGAGTAAAGAGGACGGTTTGAAACCGACAACAACGAAAATAAAGGTATAGTGCAAGTAAATTTAGTCATTTAGCAAGAAAGTCATAGCTAAAATTTGTGACAGCTGGAAAAATGAAGGGACAAATGAGATAGAGGGAAACAGACATAATTATACAAGACAGCTATAGAGACGGCGTGGTAGGAACCCAACAAGAGAAATAATGGACAGTTGTAAAATCAGAAGTTGTGAAAAGATATGTTCACTTACATCCGTAGACAGGGTATTTGATGATTATCGTTATTCATCTTATTTTGAATATTGTTAATTCATTCATATATTATCAGTAATCTTTTCATTCATTTTTGCAATATCATTAATCATTTCATTCAGTCGTATGTGCCATTAATTCTTATAGTTGTATTATCATAAACCTATTATTTCTTATATTATAAGTATTGTCGTCATTAATTCTTATATTACTATTAATCTTGTCATTAATCTTATCATTCATCTTATAATTAATCACATCATAAATACTTATATTACCATTAATCTTGTCATAAACCTTATCATTCATCTTATAATTAATCACATTATAAATTCTTATATTACCATTAATCTTATAACTTATTATTGCATTATCACTAATAGTATCACTAATTCTTATATTATTATTAATCTTATCACTAATTGTTATATTATCAAGAATCGTATCACTAATGATAACACGGCCACTAAGTTTCTCATTTCTGGCTGTGCCCAACTTAACTCCCATTTCCATCATCCGAAGAAGTGACGTGGATCTGTGTTTGTCGAAGTCCTGTGCTCTTCCCACATCTCGGAGTGCATTGATGATGTCCGCCTGATCCATCGGTTGCCCGTCCTCAATGACAGCGCAGCTAGCCAACCTGTCCGCCCTTTTATTTCCCCGTACTCCTGCATGTCCAGGGACATAGACAAAGGTCACCGTACGTATTTTGGATTTCTGCAACAACTCTACCCATTGCATGCGTACAGAGCCCGCCTCGACTTTTTTTTTATCATGCTCATCGAATCACTAAGTATACATGCGTGGGTGTAGTCTTGTGACTCTAACCATTTGAATGCCTTGGCCACTGCCATCACCTCCATTGTCATGATCCTCGTGGTCACGACGTATGCACCACTGTCTTCCTTGGCTATTCTGCCTGCCGAGCGTGCTGTAAATGCCCATGCACTTCTTTGGTGTCGTCTTACAGATCCGTCTGTATAGATGACTGCATCTTTCTCATCGGTGTAATCGCAGATGAGACCGTTGACCACAGCATTAACCACGACCGGGTTCTGTTCCCTACTTTTCCTGTCGAGTGTGACAATACATGAGAAAGTCCCCTTGAATGACGTAGGCACCGGTATCCACTCCTCACCAACGCTGATATTGGTAAGCCCGCAGACCTGTTTGATGACATCTTCTGCTCGGCCCACCCATGATTTGCCTCTTTTTAGCCTGGCACCTTTCTCTGTGTTGAGCACGTGGTGCAATGGATGCTCTTTATATGTACTAATCTTCTGGTATGCTCGTGCTCACCAGATCTTTATTCTGTCAACCATGGTTGGAAAGTCAAGAAGATACGTCATTGCTACACAGGGAGTGTCCCTTGTACATCCCAGGATAATGCGCATGGCTTCATTCTGTATTTTCTCCAGCCTATCAATTTGAGTCGTACTGACAGTAAGAATTGCCAGGGCAAACTCGATTGGTGCGAGGACTAATCCCTGGAACAGAAGAGTAAGTAGCCCCTGCTCGATGTTGGCAGCTGTCATGACCTTGAAGGCGGCTAATCCTTTGCGGGATTTTGTTATCACATGGTCGACGTGGTCCCGAAAACACAGGCTGCGATCAAACTTAACTCCGAGGTATGTCATCAACTTGTCCCTGGTCACCTCATCAGCTCCCATTCGTACTACCGGTGTGGTCGTATTAACGATATGATTGTTAAGGGAGAACCATGAAACTGATGCTTTATTAGGATTAACCAAGGCACCTGAAACCCCACACCAGGAAGAAATGCGATCGAGTTTGTCTTGCATTGTGGAGGCGATTCCCCGTCTGTCTCTTCCCTGTCGATATACCAGAATATCATCAGCAAAAGTCATAGTTCTTCCCCTCCCATCCAGCTGTTGGGCCGTGATCGTTATTGTGTACACGTTAAATAGAACTGGTGACAATGGTGAGCCTTGTGGCAGCCCTGGACAAATGGATGTTGGCTCGGAAGACCAACTTCCACATCTAAGTATCACCTTCCTCTGAAACAGTGCCGCGGCGATCCATCTAATGAGGAAGGGGTGCACCGCCAATTTGAGGAGCATATACATGAGATATTCAAATGGTACCCTGTTGTATGCATCCTCCAGATCTATAGCAGCAACACATGTCTCCTCTCATCTGTGGAAGCCTTCGAAGACGTCATCGGCAAAGACTGCCGCGTTGAGCCATGTCTCTTTGTTATATCTATAACCTCCGAGTGTGGGTGGGAAAACGCGTTTCTGTTCAAGGTGACAGGTGAGGACACGGGCATCTATTTTCTCCAGCAGCTTGCCCGCAGTGTTCTGCATTGTGATGATTCTGTATGCACTGATCTGATAATAGTCCTTGTTTGGCTTCGGTAGAGGTAGTAAGTAGCTGTTCATCCATTCCTCCTTAATCTGGCCACTCCGAATGCTGGAATTAAACTCATTGGCCAGTTTTGTCAGGTCGTCGTCAGCTAAATCGCCTATGCCATCATACCGAACACCATCTGGACCAGGAGCAGTGTTGTGTGACCTTTTAAGTGTCGTGCGAATGGTATAGGCTGTGATTGTGAGATCTTCTTCCAGCACTACATCCTTACACAATTTTGACAGCGATCCCCATATCCTCATTCATACAGCCTCATTTCTTTGGTCCGTCTGCTCAATGTAGGGGGCAAGCAGGGCCTTCCCTTTGCTCTCATCAGATTTGTGCCATATCCGGCCTGTGCTTTGAAAGTCTGGTATGCCTCTGTGTCGTGTTGTATCATTCATGCTCTGATGAAGACGCCAGAATGTGGCTAGCGATTTTTATGAGCACACCTTTTTTTACAGAAGTCATCCCATTTGGCATCCTTTACCTGCTTAGCGCATAGTTTAAAGTGCATCATATTTTGGTCGACCTCTACTTTCAGACGCTTCAAGAACTCAGGTTGTGTTCTTCCATTCTTTCTAGCTTTCTGCTATGTCTTGGCCGTTTGTCTCTTGCTCCGCCGAGCTTCCTCGACTCTACGTTCCACGAGGGTGGCTGCGTCCATCTCTCCTGCCTCCTACGAGGGGCGCTCTGTTTCCTGTGTCTGATTTTGCTAATGACGTCCTGGTCTGTTTTCTCGTAGTTGAATGTGTGGAGCTTTCTTTTCTGGCTTCTATTTCTGCTTTTCTCAATTAGGAGGACACATGGATAGTGATCACTTCCGTGGAACCCCAGTGCACTCCACCTGCAAACCGGTGCGAAGGTGGAAGACACCAGTGCCAGGTCTATGACACTATCAGAGTCCCCTGTTCGAGTGGCCATTCTTGTTGCCCTTCCATCATTCAAGCACACTAAATCGGCCGAGACCAGTGCGTTCTCTAGGTCTTCTCCCTGCTTGTTGGTTATGACGTTACCCCACTGGTTTCCTCTAGTATTAAAGTCTCCGCAGAAAATGACGTTCTCTTCATCGAACTGGAAGAGATTCTGCCATTGTTGTGTGTTCACCTTCCCATTACAGGCATACACATTAACAATTACGAAATGAACTGGGGTCTGCACCCTAACCGCATGTACCTGCAATTCTGCATTGTTCCACACAGACATATCAACCTCAGCTGCCACCATATTGTTGCGCACAAGGATGGCCTGCCCAAGGTGTCGTCTATTGTAAAAACAATGAAAGACAGGAGTACTTACTGTCCTGTCACCAAGAAGAGTTTCTTGCAAAACCATTATATCGGCGCTGCACAGTAGCTTATCAAGAATGGGCCGTCGTTGATGTATGGACCCACAATTCCAATATGTAAAGCGCACATACTTTAGGCCTAGCCTCTCACACTTCGACATTTTAACGCCACCTCTTTTACCTTGTCGAGTTTTCCTTCTTCGATGTTGTCGTTTGGTATGCACCTGAATACTTACCGTCGTCATAGATGATTTAGTCACTGAACATCGATGCTGTGGATGGTCTAGACTCACGGGCACTTACTCAGTCGTACGATCCAGAATCCATTTCCACGTTATAAACTGGCCAACTCCAGTAAATAGCTCTGCAGCACGCGGATACACTGTGCGCCTTTTACAAATTAAATGAATTACGCGTCCTTGACGACAGACCGGCGATAAACAAACCGCCATTTTTTGACGCGTTCAATAGCACAATCAACAACAAAGATGAGTTCCAGTGATCAAATAAAGAAATTGTAACAAAATGCAATGAATCAAAAGAAGCAGAGTGATTTACATCAAATAGAAAGCGTGTACAATCACATGATCCCCTCAAATATCAATAAAAACAAACAAATAAACAGAAAAGTTCACTGGAAATCAGCACTTATTTGTGAGTACTCTGAAGAAGACAGCGAACAGGGCGTATTCCCTGGAAGCCATATTCTGCATGACAGATTGTGTTGTGGTTTGCAGTATAACTGTGATAGCTGTGACAGATCTCGACAGTTATTTATCATTTCTGTTGTTGACCTTCTGCCAACCCACTCTCTTAAGCTGTCTGGTATTTTTATCTCTTTGCTTCCCTCTATCTCTTCGTCCCTCAATTTTCCCAGTGTTTACAATATATTCCAGCTGTTTTCTTCTCATTACATGGTCAAAAGATGATGATTGTTTCTTCCTAATATTGGAAATTAGCTCTCTTTTTGCTTTGACCTCTTTCAGAACATTTTCATTACTCTTCTTAGCTGTCCATTGTATTCTCAACATTCTTCTGTAAAACCATAGGTCGGTAAGGGATACATGTTTTATGCTCAGGGAAATCACGGAAGATCGTATCACTAATTCATATATTGTCGTTAATCGTATCGCTAATTCTTATTTTACCATTATTCTTATTATTAAATCTTATATTATCGTTAGGAGGCGAAGGCGCGCCTTCCAGCACCAGAGCTGGAAGCTGTCAGCGACCCATAGCTGATGGCGTGCGCAAGGAACGGTGAACCAAAACCATTCAGACCCTGCTCCACCTCTCCGTGGTGCTTCTAGTAACAGACTAACCTGTCTAGTCTGGCCAAGCGAGCAGGAATCGAAGAGGAAAAACAACCCGGTACTCAAAAATGTCATGCTGAAATCGGATGTATTGGGCCAAAAGGCGTAAATATAACAGTTATACTGCAAACCACAACACAACGCAGACACGCCCACTTAAGGTCCTTATAAGGGCGGATGATGAAGAGGAATATTCTAGTCTACCAGAATACTCTAGAATACTTTAGTTATCGGGCGAACGCAAGCAAGCAAGCATATTGTCATTATTCTTCTACTTCTACTATCCTTCCTCCTATGCCGTTGGCGTAGAGGGGAGATGCAGTCTGCGATTCTTTGCTCTT
The DNA here is from genome assembly GCA_032433765.1 of Megaustenia siamemsis. Classification (NCBI taxonomy): domain Eukaryota; kingdom Metazoa; phylum Mollusca; class Gastropoda; order Stylommatophora; family Ariophantidae; genus Megaustenia; species Megaustenia siamemsis. The sequence continues at coordinate 11,914,647 of JAVIAB010000101.1, forward strand.
CTGTTGGCCTCTTCTGATGTTATTCCTTCTAGTGACTCTAGTATTCCCTTTATCCATCTCTTTCTCGGTCTTCCACTTAATCTGGCGTTTTCGTAGCGTTTATTTAAGGTTCTTTGAGTCATTGTTAGTTCTTTTTGTCTTGTTATGTGGCCGAACCAATGTATCTGTTGTTTCTTTATGTATTCGATGGCTGGTTCAATTTCGAGTTACTTCCTCAGGTCAGTGTTTCTTACTCTGTCCCTTAAGCTGTTTCCTGTCATTCTTCTGACACATTATCATTATTCTTATAATTAGTTCTTATATTGGCATTAATCATATCACTAATTCTTATATTGGCATTAATCATATCACTAATTCTTATGTTATCATTATTCTTATAATTAATTCTTATATTGGCATTAATCATATCACTAATTCTTATATTGACATTAATCATATCACTAATTCTTATATTATCGTTATTCTTATAATTAATTCTTATATTGGGATTAATCATATCACTAATTCTTATGTTATCATTATTCTTATAATTAATTCTTATATTGGCATTAATCATATCACTAATTCTTATATTGACATTAATCATATCACTAATTTTTATGTTATCATTATTCTTATAATTAATTCTTATATTGGCATTAATCATATCACTAATTCTTATATTGGCATTAATCATATCACTAATTCTTATATTATCGTTATTCTTATAATTAATTCTTATATTGGCATTAATCATATCACTAATTCTTATATTGACATTAATCATATCACTAATTCTTATGTTATCATTATTCTTATAATTAATTCTTATATTGGCATTAATCATATCACTAATTCTTATGTTATCATTATTTTTATAATTAATTCTTATATTGACATTAATCATATCACTAATTCTTATGTTATCATTATTTTTATAATTAATTCTTATATTGACATGAATCATATCACTAATTCTTATGTTATCATTATTTTTATAATTAATTCTTATATTGACATTAATCATATCACTAATTCTTATATTGACATTAATCATATCACTAATTCTTATGTTATCATTATTATTATAATTAATTCTTATATTGACATTAATCATATCACTAATTCGTATATTGACATTAATCATATCACTAATTCTCATATTGACATTAATCATATCACTAATTCTTATATTATCATTATTCTTATAATTAGTTCTTATATTGACATTAATCATATCACTAATTCTTATATTATCATTATTCGTATAATTAATTCTTATATTATCATTAATCATATCACTAATTCTCATATTGGCATTAATCATATCACTAATTCTATATTATCTTTAATCGTATCTTCATCAAGACGAGAAATGACTCTCCTCTTTGAACAAGCCTACGAGAAGGTACCGTACCTGCTGCCCACGTTGATTGCCGCTTCACAAGACTCCGCCACTGGCAAGAGGTCAGATATCAACGTGGACACCCTGAAGAGCCTGATCGTCAACACAGTCACGACGCTCCTACCTCTGTGCGATCACCACCAAGGAAGGGACAAAATTGACGTGGCCAAGCCTTTAGAAGCACCTGGATACGTCACAAAGTTTCACCGATTCACGATTCCCAGCGTCAGGTACCACGTGAAGGGCATCAGTCACAAGAGAGTTGGAGAGAGCGTCCCAGAGAAAATTAGAAACAAGAGATCTAGTGGAAGCTCTGACGCCAAGCTCAGCTCTGAATTCCTCACTGTTGGCGACGCACATATTCCATTAGAGCTCTTCCAACACCAGGACAAAGGTATCGCTTCTAATAGTAATAATCATAGTAATAATCATAGTAATAATCATAGTAATAATAATAATAATAGTAACAATAATAGTAAAAGTAATAAAAGTTATAATAATAGTAATAAAAGTTATAATAATTGTAACAATAATAGTAACAATAATAGTAATAATAACAGTAATGATAATAGTAATAGTAATGATAATAGTAATAATAATAGTACTAATAGTTATAATAAAAGTAATAATAATAGTAATACTAACAGTAATAATAATAGTAATAATAATAGTAATGATAATAGTAATAATAATAATAGTAATGATAATAGTAATAATAATAGTAATGATAATAGTAATAATAATAATAGTAATAGTAATAATAATAGTAATGATAATAGTAATAATAATAGTAATGATAGTAGTAATAATAATAATAGTAATAGTAATAATAATAATAATAATAGTAATAGTAATGCTAATAGTAATAGTAGTAGTATTAATAATGGTAATCATCATCATCAAGTACCGGGCCTGCTGGCGTAGGTGATCATGTCTCTCCACAACTTTCGATTTCGGCAGCTATTTATCATTTCTGTTGTTGACCTCCTGCCAAGCCATTCTTTTAAGTACCGAAGGAAAGCAACCCCACTGCCCTGTGGGTGAGACTTTTTAGTCAAAGGCTAGCGGAGCCAACCGTAAACAAACCGACGGAAGGCAACAGAAAACCACTGTCGTAACTTCTTTGTACAATCATGAATCACCACAACAATAATAGTAATAGTAATACAAATAGTAATAGTAAAAGTAATAATAAAAATATAAAAATTACGCTATCAATAATAATGACAATGAAAGTAATTACAACAATAACTGTCATTAAAATAATATAAATAATGTCAATAATTATATTAATAATAATAAGAATAATGAAAATAATAATAAGAATGAAAATTGTAGAAATTATAATGATAATGAAACAAAATAAAAGTAATGATGAAAATAATAATTATGGAGAAAGTGATATGAAAATATAATATTAATGAAAAAATTAATAATAATGGAAATAATAATAACAATGAAAATAATAATGATTACAATTATAATTATCGGAGAAAATAATAACCGCAATATAATATTAACTGAAAACATTAGTAACAATGGAAATAATAGCAATACTGAAAATAATAGCAATACTGAAAATAATAGCAATACTGAAAATAATAGAAATACTGAAAATAATAGCAATACTGAAAATAATAGCAATACTGAAAATAATAGCAATACTGAAAATAATAATAAAATTAATAATAGTACATGGACGACTTAACAAGTTTTGCCTTTTAGTCGATAAATGCAATAATGTGTAAGATATGATCTGTACAATTTATAGAAGCTTGGAATGTCCATTATGTGCCGGTGGCATTATTTCTGCAAATATAGGCACCAATCCGGTCAAAACAAAACGAAAGCATCGACCGTGTCGTTGCATCCCGTCGAGGAATATACTGGCGTGTTCTCCAGGCACAAGATACACACGACTGCTTGCACCTCTTCGTTAGAAGTGTATTAGTGCGCAGGAGCTACTGAGTTAAGTTCTCTGTGCACACTGTGAGCTGTGTGTTTCATCTGTTTTGATCGTGTTTCGATATTCCGATTGTTTACGATGAATGACGGGGGCATATCGTATGACGGGGAACAGACGGTTGTGTTCACTTTCTGTGCGGTTTCGCCTTATGTCTTTTGGCGTGTGCTGAGACTGAAATGATGGGGACTACAGCTACCTTTCTTTGCTTGGGGGATGAAATAGTAATTCGGATGATTCCACTAGCACGGGCGGTTGAGCAATTATGGATTTTAATTCGTTTGCTGTGATACCGGGGTCTTCCATAACCATAAGCCATAACCATAAACCATAACCATAAACAATAACCATAAACCATAACCAGAAACCAGAAACCATAAATCATAAATCATGACCATAAACCATAACCATAAACCATAACCATAAACCATAAACCTTAAACCATAAACCATAAACCATAACCATAAACCATAACCACAAACCCTAACCATAGTGCCACTTGGGGTGAGTGTTCCTTCAGCTTAGGTAACTGGAAGAAGCCGCTAGGTGCCTGATCGAGGCTGTGCGGCGGGTGCAGTAAAATGTCGTACGGTTATTATTCCTTTCTTTCTTATCTCGTAACCATAAAAAGTTGTGGGGGTGGGGAAAGGGGCTACTGATAGATTTAATCAACCTTCCCCAACGATCCCAGCTAAATTAATTCTTGTTTAATTCTGCGAAGACAAAGTCTGTCTATTCTTTGATGTTATCGTCCCATATCCTCCATGGGTTGATGCGATCCGTTAGCCTACAAAATGCAAAGCATCTAGGAGAAGGTAAATTCCGGTTATAACCCCCTGCTGTCTAGCGGGTTTACCCGTTCATGGAATGGACTTCAGCAGTAAACCCTGAGGAAATATCCGGAGATGGGGTCCCTAAGGCAGTTCAGTGTTGATTTTAACATTGATCTGGCAAGTCCTGCGACGCAGTTGGCACCAAAGTGTTCTTGCCCTGCTAGACTATTGGATTGCTCAGTGCGTATGGAGAAGAAACATGTTGTATGGGCTCGGCTGTGTGGAGGGAAGAAACATGTCGTATGGGCTCGGCTGTGTGGAGGGAAGAAACATGTCGTATGGGCTCGGCTGTGTGGAGAGAAGAAACATGTTGTATGGGCTCGGCTGTGTGGAGGGAAGAAACATGTCGTATGGGCTCGGCTGTGTGGAGAGAAGAAACATGTTGTATGGGCTCGGCTGTGTGGAGAAAAGAAACATGGTGTATGGGCTCGGCTGTGTGGAGAGAAGAAACATGTTGTATGGGCTCGGCTGTGTGGAGAGAAGAAACATGTTGTATGGGCTCGGCTGTGTGGAGAGAAGAAACATGTTGTATGGGCTCGGCTGTGTGGAGAGAAGAAACATGTTGTATGGGCTCGGCTGTGTGGAGAGAAGAAACATGTTGTATGGGCTCGGATGTGTGGAGAGAAGAACCATGTTGCATGAACTCGGTTAGGTGGAGAGAAGAAACATGTTGCATGGTTCCGGCTGTGTGGAGAGAAGAAACATGTTGCATGGTTCCGGCTGTGTGGAGAGAAGAAACATGTTGCATGGTTCCGGCTGTGTGGAGAGAAGAAACATGTTGCATTGACCTTTGACTCACGCAGAAATCGGTCCGACAAATGACTCTGACTCTCCCAGCCAAAGAATCCAACCGATCCACACCGAGACCTTAATATATGGACGTGGAAGTAACAAACCCGGGTGGCTGCCGGGGCTTCCACAATGAGGGAAGAAAAGAATAGAGCCACTGTTACCTGCCACGCATGTTGTAAGAGGCGACTAAGGAGGTTTGGAATCCTCGGCAGTGCAGTCGAGTAGAGCGTGCACAGAGCGACCTTGTCAATAGAATTTGCCAGACGTCATTCTCCTGCAACCATTCACAAAGCTGAAAACGTCACGGTAGTTGGCGGGAGGAAGTGTCCCTTTCTGGCGCCTGCCTTCTTTAAAGTTGGTTGTGGACTTTCCCCACACAAAATATATGTTTTTAAAAATATCTTCTGGGACTTCCCGGAAGAAATAATTTTAAAATAGAAATAGCGAACGGGACTTCCCCAGAAAATCCTTTGCCACCCCTTCGAGTGTCGAATCAAAAGAGAAATATTTTATTTAACTCATCCTTGATTTGATTTTCTGTTCATTTCACTATTTCTTTTCTTATCGGAAATAGAAAAGAAAAATTCTTCTTTTGTTTCTTATCCAATGTAATACAGAATTCTTGATCAACAAAATAATATCGATTGCTTTTGTTATCTCTCAACAGGAAATGAAGAAGAGAAGAATCAGATATCACTGGAGATATACGTGTAGTCCACGTCACAGATACAGACTGAAAACACTGGGTCGTACACGGTCTATCTCTTCAATGTCATAATGTGAATATAAACAAGCATCCAAGGAAAATACGTAAACACAAATAAATAATATAGGTGTCGCGTTTTGATTTCTTTGTAAGAATTTTTTTATTAAAATTATTTTTCCCTAGAGTTGGGTTTTGTATTGATTATTAATCATGATTAAATGTTATCTTTAAAGTTGTCTGGTTTTTTAGTGTTTATTTTGTTTACAAAGATGTTTTCGATTGTTTATTTGCTTGTGTGCACCTGTTTTATGTCTCGTACAAGTCAGGTGGGGCCGAATTTTGCGTTAATATAACATGTTCCCATTATTCACATTGACGGTGTCCCTCGTCATACATGCAGATATTCTCCGAATTCAGAGGTGCTCCCACTTTTTTTTTTACTGTCGAGAGTTTTAACGTTTCGGATTTATTTATTTTAAAAATGTTGCCCGGAGCATCGATAACCTACATTTTACCATATCCGGAATATATTTATGAAATATGGTGTTAGTGACCATACATTTTACAGACCTTCGGCACATGATTTTTGGGGTAATGTGGTCGGCATTACGCCCGTGCGGTTTGAGAATACCTGGATAGGGTTGGTTGTTGACGGATTGCCACGAGTTGATGCGAGCAGGTTGCCCTTTGACTCATAAGATGTGGCGAGTCGTAATGGCTTTCTTAATATTCCCGGCTCTTACTGGAGAGGTTAGAGTTCGTCTATCTCAGGCTATGCTGGGAAAACTACTGGTCCAGCCCAGAGGTACTGCAATACTGGGTCCTCTATATCAGTAACAGCCACCACTACAGGGAACACGGCGATCCTAGCTTCTGTTAGCCAGACTGTTTGGTTGTAGGCTCAATACTGGGTCCTCTATATCAGTAACAGCCACCACTACAGGGAACACGGCGATCCTAGCTTCTGTTAGCCAGCCTGTTTTGTTGTAGACTCAATACTGTGTCCTCTATATCAGTAACAGCCACCACTACAGGGAACACGGCGATCATAGCTTCTGTTAGCCAGTCTGGTTTGACGCAGACTCTTATCAGGGGAGAACACGAGGAGATAGAATTGCTAGGTCTTGGTCAGCTGATGGTGCGCAGACCCTGCCATTGCAACCGCAGGTCGCAGGCGCTTCTGCTCCTCCAGAGAGGGTTGGTTGAATGTTGTTTCCAACGTATGGACTCAACAGTGACAACGGATCTCGGGCCCCACCTGTTCCGTTGTAGAGTCTAATGTATATGGTGAAGGGGGGTGGGGGGAATCTAGCGGCACATCGAGGTAAAGCCGCAGCATAAAAAAAAAGCTGATAAAAAGATCAAGGAACAAATGCCAAACAAAAGAATAAAATAAAGAAAAAAGGCGGATGGTTCAAGTTTCATAAATGGTTTTCATTAAATGTGCTATTGACTAATGTCGTTTTCCTCAGCACCCAACAAAAATAACGATGAGAGAGAAAGAGAGAGAGAGAGAGAGAGAGAGAGAGAGAGAGAGAGAGAGATACGATTGGTTAATTTGGCCTAAAATATGGATAATTAAAGTATATTCAATATTACATAGATATCTGGCATAATGGCAAAATGTTACATCTTCTCAATATTCCTGTATGGTGCAGAAACATGGCCATTAGACAAGAAAACAGAACAGAAAATTGAAGCCTTTGAAATGTGGATTTATAGAAGAATAGGTAGAATTGAATGGAAAGAAAAGATAACAAACGATGAAGATTTAAAACAACTGAAAATAAAAAGAGAACCACTAAATACAATTAAGAAAAGACAAATGAAATTTTTGGGGCATGTTAAAAGTAATATTGAAAGGAGAAATACAAGGTAAAAGAGGCAGAGGCAGACCAAGACTAACATGGACGAGTAACATCAAAAGATGGTCAAGTCAATCTATGACAGCCTGTACCATCAAAGCAAGAAACAGAGTAGAATGGCGATCCATGGTTGTCTTCCCTCTTCCATCCCTGCATGCTTGGCCAGACTAGACAAGTTAGTATGTTACAGGAGGCACCACGGAGAGGTGGAGCAGGGTCTGGATGGTTTTGGTTCACCGATCCTGGCGCAAGCCATCAGCTGTGGGTCGCTGACAACTTCCAGCTCTGGTGCTGGGAGGCACGCCTTCGCCTCCAACTACTTTATATGGTACTACTAAAAAAAAGTTATTTTTTTCGTACATGCCGTTGTTACCTTTTTGGCAAATTAATTTTAACTTCACTTAACAAAATTTAATGACTTTCTCGTGTAATACTAAATTACTGTTATGTTTGTATTTCTGTTCACTCTGGTATTTAAGTATCTGAAACAAGAACAAGATTTCTTAAACGAAATGCAGAACCAGTCTTAACATTTGGATGTGAATCATTACGGGAAGAAACAATGATCATTTTTTGGCCATGTAATGAGAAGAGAACAACACACTTTTGTCTTATCACGTAAACAAATCATTTTACCTGTTGTTTATGTATTAAATGGTTTGAATTATTCCTATGTCTCTTCTTAGTTCTATCTTTCTGATCATATCGCTCAGGTTGTTTCCTACCATGTGTCTAACACATTTAATCTCAGTAAATCAGAGGTGAGATGGTTGATGTACAATAGAGGTGAGATGGTAGATGTACAACAGAGGTGAGATGGTAGATGTACACAGAGGTGAGATGGTAGATGTACAATAGGGGTGAGATGGTAGATGTACAACAGAGGTGAGATGGTAGATGTACAATAGAGGTGAGATGGTAGATGTACACAGAGGTGAGATGGTAGATGTACAATAGAGGTGAGATGGTAGATGTACAACAGAGGTGAGATGGTAGATGTACACAGAGGTGAGATGGTAGATGTACAATAGAGGTGAGATGGTAGATGTACAACAGAGGTGAGATGGTAGATGTACAATAGAGGTGAGATGGTAGATGTACAATAGAGGTGAGATGGTAGATGTACAATAGAGGTGAGATGGTAGATGTACAATAGAGTTGAGATGGTAGATGTACAACAGAGGTGAGATGGTAGATGTACAACAGAGGTGAGATGGTAGATGTACAACAGAGGTGAGATGGTAGATGTACAATAGAGGTGAGATGGTAGATGTACACAGAGGTGAGATGGTAGATGTACAATAGGGGTGAGGTGGTAGATGTACAACAGAGGTGAGATGGTAGATGTACAATAGAGGTGAGATGGTAGATGTACACAGAGGTGAGATGGTAGATGTACAATAGAGGTGAGATGGTAGATGTACAACAGAGGTGAGATGGTAGATGTACACAGAGGTGAGATGGTAGATGTACAATAGAGGTGAGATGGTAGATGTACAACAGAGGTGAGATGGTAGATGTACAATAGAGGTGAGATGGTAGATGTACAATAGAGGTGAGATGGTAGATGTACAATAGAGGTGAGATGGTAGATGTACAATAGAGGTGAGATGGTAGATGTACAACAGAGGTGAGATGGTAGATGTACAACAGAGGTGAGATGGTAGATGTACAACAGAGGTGAGATGGTAGATGTACAATAGAGGTGAGATGGTAGATGTACAACAGAGGTGAGATGGTAGATGTACAATAGAGGTGAGATGGTAGATGTACAACAGAGGTGAGATGGTAGATGTACAATAGAGGTGAGATGGTAGATGTACAACAGAGGTGAGATGGTAGATGTACAACAGAGGTGAGATGGTAGATGTACAATAGAGGTGAGATGGTAGATGTACAACAGAGGTGAGATGGTAGATGTACAGCAGAGGTGAGATGGTTGATGTACAATAGAGGTGAGATGGTAGATGTACAACAGAGGTGAGATGGTAGATGTACTATAGAGGTGAGATGGTAGATGTACAACAGAGATGAGACAGAATGGCTCAGGCAAAAGCAGCTTTCCAAGAAATGAGGAAGATACTATGCAATCAATTTTTGACAATAGAAATAAGAAAAAAGTTCTTAAATGTTATGTAGAGCCAGTCTTAACATATGGATGTAAATCATGGACAATAGGACAATAGACAAGAAAATCACTGGAGGCTGTAGAAATGTGGTTTTACAGAAGAATGTTGAGAATACCATGGACAGCTAAGAAAAGTAATAAAAATTTTATGAGAGAGGTCAATGCAAAAAGAGAGCTAATTTCCAATTTTAGGAAGAAACCATCATTTTTATTATTTTTTTTTAAATTGGCCATGTAATGAGAAGAGAACAGCTGGAATATATTGTAACAACTGGGAAAATTGAGAGACAAAGAGATAAAAAGGGAAGCAAAAGAAAAGAACCAGACAGCTTAAGAGAATGGCTTGGCAGAAGTTCAACACCAGAAATGATAAATAGCTGTCAAGATCGAAAGTTGTGGAGAGACATGATCACCTACGCCAGCAGGCACGGTACTCGATAATGATCATGATGATGAATTATATCTCACAATATTTGTGTGTTTGTTCCTGTGTATATGTATATAATATGCCAAGAAAGAAAAAAAAGCACTATCTATGAGTAAATTAAGACTGTGTAGCATGGAGAATGGCAATCACGAAGTTACTGTCATTTATTAATGGATGCTTATGCAGAATGAAATAATGGAAATCGCATATATACGTGTGTGTGTGTGTGTGTGTGTGTGTGTGTGTGTGTGTGTGTGTGTGTGTGTGTGTGTGTGTGTGTGTGTGTGTGAGAGAGAGAGAGAGAGAGTTATTTATGCCATATATATATATATATATATATGTGTGTGTGTGTGTGTGTCAGCTATTTATGCCATATATATATACATAACACGCATCGTACTAGCATCAAATGTTTTCAACAAATTGATGAACATATAAAGATTCAAAGTTCTCAGTAAACGAACAAAACTTAGATTGTTCAACTCCTGTGTGATACCAGTGCTACCGTTTGGATGTAAACAGTGGAAATCCACCGAAATTGTAGGCAGAAAATGAAATGTGTGATACCAGTGCTACCGTTTGGATGTAAACAGTGGAAATTCACCGAAATTGTAGGCAGAAAATGAAATGTGTGATACTAGTGCTACCGTTTGGATGTAAACAGTGGAAATCCACCGAAATTGTAGGCAGAAAATGAAATGTGTGATACCAGTGCTACCGTTTGGATGTAAACAGTGGAAATCCACCGAAATTGTAGGCAGAAAATGAAATGTGTGATACCAGTGCTACCGTTTGGATGTAAACAGTGGAAATCCACCGAAATTGTAGGCAGAAAATGAAATGTATGATACCAGTGCTACCGTTTGGATGTAAACAGTGGAAATCCACCGAAATTGTAGGCAGAAAATGAAATGTGTGATACCAGTGCTACCGTTTGGATGTAAACAGTGGAAATCCACCGAAATTGTAGGCAGAAAATGAAATGTGTGATACCAGTGCTACCGTTTGGATGTAAACAGTGGAAATCCAACGAGATTTTAGTTAGGAAATGAAATGTGTGATACCAGTGCTACCGTTTGGATGTAAACAGTGGAAATCCACAGAGATTTTAGGCAGAAAATGAAATGTGTGACACCAGTGCTACCGTTTGGATGTAAACAGTGGAAATCCACCGAGATTTTAGGTAGGAAATGAAATGCTTTTGTAATCAAATGTCCTGGTAGGATCTGAGGCTTCTGCTGGAAAGATTACATTTCAAATGAACAGGCAAGAAACAAATCTAAACAAGAAAGCGTGTCGAGCTTTTGATAAGAAGAAACCGTTAGAAACACATCGATCATGTACTGAGAATGAATGAAGAGAGACTCCCCCATGAAACACATCGATCAAGTACTGAGAATGAATGAAGAGAGACTCCCCCATAAAACACATCGATCATGTACTGAGAATGGATGAAGAGAGACTCCCCCATGAAACACATCGATCATGTACTGAGAATGGATGAAGAGAGACTCCCCCATGAAACACATCGATCATGTACTGAGAATGAATGAAGAGAGACTCCCCCATAAAACACATCGATCATGTACTGAGAATGGATGAAGAGAGACTCCCCCATGAAACACATCGATCATGTACTGAGAATGAATGAAGAGAGACTCCCCCATGAAACACGTCGATCATGTACTGAGAATGGATGAAGAGAGACTCCCCCATGAAACACATCGATCATGTACTGAGAATGGATGAAGAGAGACTCCCCCATGAAACACGTCGATCATGTACTGAGAATGAATGAAGAGAGACTCCCCCATGAAACACATCGATCATGTACTGAGAATGAATGAAGAGAGACTCCCCCATGAAACACATCGATCATGTACTGAGAATGAATGAAGAGAGACTCCCCCATGAAACACATCGTTCATGTACTGAGAATGAATGAAGAGAGACTCCCCCATGAAACACATCGTTCATGTACTGAGAATGGATGAAGAGAGACTCCCCCATGAAACACATCGTTCATGTACTGAGAATGAATGAAGAGAGACTCCCCCATGAAACACATCGATCATGTAATGAGAATGAATGAAGAGAGACTCCCCCATGAAACACATCGATCATGTACTGAGAATGAATGAAGAGAGACTCCCCCATGAAACACATCGATCATGTACTGAGAATGAATGAAGAGAGACTCCCCCATGAAACACATCGTTCATGTACTGAGAATGGATGAAGAGAGACTCCCCCATGAAACACATCGATCATGTACTGAGAATGGATGAAGAGAGACTCCCCCATGAAACACATCGATCATGTACTGAGAATGAATGAAGAGAGACTCCCCCATGAAACACATCGATCATGTACTGACAATGGATGAAGAGAGACTCCCTCATGAAACACATCGATCATGTACTGAGAATGGATGAAGAGAGACTCCCCCATGAAACACATCGATCATGTACTGAGAATGGATGAAGAGAGACTCCCCCATGAAACACATCGATCATGTACTGACAATGGATGAAGAGAGACTCCCTCATGAAACACATCGATCATGTACTGAGAATGAATGAAGAGAGACTCCCCCATGAAACACATCGTTCATGTACTGAGAATGGATGAAGAGAGACTCCCCCATGAAACACATTGATCATGTACTGAGAATGGATGAAGAGAGACTCCCCCATAAAACACATCGATCATGTACTGAGAATGGATGAAGAGAGACTCCCCCATGAAACACATCGTTCATGTACTGAGAATGGATGAAGAGAGACTCCCCCATGAAACACATCGATCATGTACTGAGAATGGATGAAGAGAGACTCCCCCATGAAACATTTATGTGGAAACTATCTGGTAAAAGAAAATATGGCAGACAAAGAGAATCGCTATGCAGAATAATTACAAAGGAAGGATTAACGATGGGACAAAGAAACAACCAAGAACTACAAGAACTAGCAGCAGGTCGTCAATCATGGAGAACTGTTATTTCTGCATCTATGTGCCGTCTTCACCCCGAGAGAGGAAAATGAATGAATACACACACACACACACACACACAAATACACACATATATATATACAAACATATACATTTATTTCTATATACAATACTTCATATATAAAATTTCTATTAATATCATCATTATCATCATCATCAAGTACCGGGTCTGCTGGCGTAGATGATCATGTCTCTCCACAATTTTCGATCTCGGCAGCTATTTATCATTTATGTTGTTGACCTTCTGCCAAGCCATTCTCTTAAGCTGTCTTATATTTTTTTCTCTTTGCTTCCCTCTATCACTTCGTCCCTCTATTTTCCCAGTTGTTACAATATATTCCAGTTGTTCTCTTCTCATTACATGGCCAAAAAATGATGATTGTTTCTTCCTAATATTGGAAATTAGCTCTCTTTTTGCTTTGACCTCTTTCAGAACGTTTTCATTACTCTTCTTAGCTGTCTATGGTATTCTCAATATTCTTCTGTAAAACCACATTTCTACAGACTCCAGTGATTTTCTTGTTTGTTGTCCTCTTGTCCATGATTCATATCAATATGTTAAGACTGGCTCTACGCAACATTTAAGAACTCTTTTTTCTTGTTTCATTTGTCAAAAATGGATATATAGTATTGTTTTATATAAACATCAAAATATGTTCTCATTGTATGTCACTAAAAGTATTCCTAAATACTTATAGAACATTTTGTACATATGTGATACTTTAAATTAAAATATGAATTCATAGCGATAACATCAAATTTAATTAAAACTCGTATACAAACTGTTTATTTTGCAGAATAAATTAAGCCAAGTAGTGTATGAAACATAGCTCAACTTGTCGTTACTTGTAATAAAACACAAACGATCCCGAACTGTAATCTCAATCCAGCCATGAATCCCCCTACAGAAAAGGCAATCTGCTGCCTTGCAGAAAGATTGGGGACAATCAAAGGCTAAGGAAAGCAAACCTGAAAAAAATTCTGGCTGAAATCGGATGCACTGGGCCACTGGCGCAGAACACAGTGCAACGTATTAACAGGTGTTCAGTCAGAGTGGATCTGGCGGACTCTAAATGTGATGTTCTGTCTGTGGGGGCGATCAACATACTTAACCTGACAGCTGACTTCATGTGGGAGTCTGGAATCCTACTCTGATTGAGTCCTGATCGCAGAGAGAGAAAGAGAGGGAGAGAGAGAGAGAGAGTGAATCCAGCCATGAGAGATAATTTATTACAAGCCTGTGTCATGATATTGCTATTTCTTCTTCTGTGGGTGTTATGAAATTCAGCAAGTTTTAATCACGTGAAATCTTTCTATTTGTCCTAATTTTGAAATACGTTTCTACCTAAATATAAATTGTGTCTGCTCATATCGTACCATTGCTGTTAGAATCTATCTTGTAGCGAATACTACACACCGAAGTAAGGTCAGAGGAAGAAACTAGAAATTTAACCAGCTATATATTACATAAAGAAACAACAGATAAATTGGTTCGGCCACATAACAAGACAAAAAGAACTAACAATGACTCAAAGAGCCTTAAATAAACGCTACGAAAACGCCAGATTAAGAGGAAGACCGAGAAAGAGATGGATAAAGGGAATACTAGAGTCACTAGGAGGGATAACATCAGAAGAGGCCAACAGAAGAGCAAAGAATCGCAGATTGTTTCTCCCCTCGACGCCAACGGCAGCAGAGGAAGGATAGAAGAAGAAGTAGGGTTAGTAAATACAATCACTAAGTAGTACCACGCCCCACAATCATGTCACACTTATCGTATACAATCAAGGGAGAGAAATTATGAAAGGGACGTAACACATTTTATTCTCGGTATAGTTATCTTTCTTTCCCTTTCCAACTTTCATCTGACAACTCAACAAAAATTGCTATCTTCGTCATCCGCCCTTAAAAGAACGTTACGGTTATAGTTATAGTTAGTCGAAAGCTCCGGTATCGCTGCAAACGAATTAAAATTCATAATTGCTCAACCATTATCAAAAATTGAAGGAATAGACGGGTGTCCGGTTAGCGCAATCGATAGGCCGCAATCGATAGGCGGTTGGCTTACCAAGGCAACAGCCGGGGTTCGTACCCTGGCGAGGACACCTGGGTTTTATTAATTCCCTAAAAATTAGTACCTCTGAAGTCGGAGTAAATCTGCCTGCATGGCGAGGGGCATCCTGTAATTGGATAAAACAGACTTTACACGCAAAAATTCAGTTCCACAAAATTGAGTGGGTGGGACTTCGTCAGAGGTCAAAAGCTGACGAAAGCGAACGAACGACGGAATAGGCCTGGGGACAGTCCAGAGCTATAACTACCTTGGACATACTATAACCAGTGATGGAAAATGTACATCTGAAATAAACAAAAGAATAGAAATGGCAAAAAGTAATTTTAATGTCATGAAGAACATACTAACAACAAAACAAATAACACCAGGGCTAAAACTAAGAGTAGCAAAATATTATGTCTTCTCAACATTCCTATATGGTGCAGAAACATGGACACTAGGCAAGAAAACAGAACAGAGAATTGAAGCCTTTGAAATGTGGATATATAGAAGAATAGGTAGAATTGGATGGAAAGAAAAGAAAACAAACCATGAAGTCTTAAAACAACTAAAAATGAAAAACTAACTACTAAACACAATTCAAACAAAACAAATGCTATTTTTGGGGCATGTTAAAAGACACAACTGCCTACTAAAAGTAATCCTGGAGGGGAAAATACAAGGTAAAAGAGGCAGAGGCAGACCAAGACTAACATGGAAGGGTACATCATCAAAAGTTGGACAAATCAGCTTATGACACAACCTGCACCATCAAAGCAAGAGACAGAGAAGAATGGCGATCCATGGTAACCAACCTTCGTTGCGGAGATGGCACTCGATGATGATGATGATTACAAGTATCCAATGTTAAAAATTAGCATTCCTCTATTACAAATATCCATTATTACAAATTATCATTCCTCTGTTACAAGTATCCAATGTTACAAATTATCATTCCTCTATTACATGTATCCAATGTTAAAAATTATCATTCCTCTATTACATGTATCCAATGTTAAAAATTATCATTCCTCTATTACATGTATCCAATGTTAAAAATTATCATTCCTCTATTACATGTATCCAATGTTACAAATTATCATTCCTCTATTACAAGTATCCAGTGTTACAAATTATCATTCCTCTATTACAATTATCCAATGTTACAAATTATCATTCCTCTATTACAAGTATCCAATGTTACTGATGTCTGTTTTCCTAAAACAATAATTAAGTGCAACAACCAAGACTTTAACACACACACAAAAGTATTGAGAGTTTCTTTAAATCATTCACAAAACGAAAAGCATCATCTGCAACAAGTCTATGTCAATAGAAGTGAGAAATTCACAAAACGAAAAACATCATCTGCAACAAGTCTATGTCAATAGAAGTGAGAAATTCACAAAACGAAAAACATCATCTGCAACAAGTCTATGTCAATAGAAGTGAGAAAGTGAGTTCATCGATTCAATATCAAGTAGAGCCAAATTTGTCCTATGGAAGTGAATCATGGACATTAAAAAAAAAATAATAAGACGATTAGAGGACACAGAGATGGGATTTCTCAGAAGAATGGTGAAAGTTCCCTAGACAACTAAAAAGACCAACCAAGACATTATCAAAGAGGCCAACAAAATAAGGGAACTTCTAAAAAACATCAGAAAGAAAGAATCGAAAATTCAAAAAATCAAATTTTTGGGGAACATCATGAGAAGAGGAAAGTTGGAATGCTTGGCTACAACTGGAGAATTTCCTCTTCTTCTTCTTCGTCATCTTTTTCCTCTTCTTTTTTACTTCTTTTTCTTCTTTTACTTCCTCTTTTTCTTCTTCTCTTCCTCTTTTTCTTCTTTTTCTTCCTTTTTTCTGCTTCTTCTTCCTCTTTTCTTCTTTTACTTCCTCTTTTTCTTCTTCTCTTCCTCTTTTTCTTCTTTTTCTTCCTTTTTTCTGCTTCTTCCTCTTTTCTTCTTTTACTTCCTCTTTTTCTTCTTCTCTTCCTCTTTTTCTTCTTTTTCTTCCTTTTTTCTGCTTCTTCTTCCTCTTTTTTTCTTTTTCTTCCTCTTTTTCTTCTTCTCTTCCTCTTTTTCTTCTTCTCTTTCTCTTTTCCTTCTTCTACTTCTGCGATCATTGCTCATTCAGACTAAGATTCCGTACTTTCTTATGAAGGCAGCTGTCTGTTTAAGTGATTCGGTTGCCCCGTATAGTTTCTCTTCCAGGGAGGGGGTTGTGGACCACATTGTCCTTCTCAGGTCTGTGTACTGGGGGCAATCCTGTAGAACATGTTTTGTTGTCATGTTGTCCAGTGTACAGTGGCACTGGCTGTTAGTTCCTATTTTTGAGTTTTGTGATTTATCAACTGGTGAAATACATGACAAGTGAGATCGCGGTCGACAAAGAGAACAAAATACTAGATAGCTCGGTGTCATGGCATGGAAAACAGTCAACAATAGAATTGATACAATTCACAGAGGACATACAATTGATGCTATCGTATGACAAGGAACAGTTGGCTGTGTTCACTTTCTGTGCGGTTTCGCCTTATGTCTTTTGGCGTGTGCTGAAACTGCTATTATGGGGACTACATCTACCTTTCTTTTTTTGGAAGATGAGTTAGTAATTCGGATGATTCCACTGACACGGGCAGTTGAGCAATTGTGGATTTTAATTCGTTTGGAGTTAAACCGGGGCCTTCCATAACCAAAGAACCAAAGAAAAAGAGGTGAAAACAGATCTATACCTATGTTTCATAGATTACACCAAGGCATTTGACAAAGTAAAGCACCAAGAAATAATCAAAATTTTAGAAAGCATAAACGTAGACAGCAAAGATCTAAGAATAATAAAGAACATGTACTGGCAACAAACAGCGGCCATAAGAACTGGAAACCAACTCGGTATGTTTCAACTATTAAAACAGGGTGTTAGACAAGGTTGTGTTCTGTCACCAGATTTGTTTAATATTTATGGTGAGAATATTTTAAGATCCATAAGGGACATGCCTGGAATAACAATTGGAGGTCATAATATAAATAATTTAAGGTATGCCGATGATACAGTCTTAATCGCTAAGAGTGAAAATGAGTTACAAGAAATGTTGGACATTATAGTGAAAGAAAGCAAAAATAAAGGACTCAGCCTTAATAGCAAAAAGACAGAGGTAATGGTAACAACAAAGAAAAAGACATCACCTCAGTGCAAAATAAAGACAAGTGGAACAATATTAAAACAGTTAAATGAATTTAAATATTTGGGAACTTTGTTAACCTCAGACGGAAGATGTACAAAAGAGGTGAGATGCAGAATTGCTCAGGCAAAAGCAGCTTTAAAAAAATTAGGAAGATACTATGCAATCAATTTTTGACAATAGAAACAAGAAAAAGAGTTCTTAAATGTTATGTAGTGCCAGTCTTAACTTATGGATGCGAATCATGGACAATAGGACAACAGACAAGAAAATCACTGGAGTCTGTAGAAATGTGGTTTTACAGAAGAATGTTGAGAGTACCATGGACAGCTAAGAAGAGTAATAAAAATGTTCTGAAAGAGGCCAAAGCAAAAAGAGGGCTAATTTCCAATATTAGGAAGAAACAATCATCATTTTTTGACCATGTAATGAGAAGAGAACAACTACAATAATCTAACAACCGGAAAAATTGAGGGACGAAGAGATAGAGGGAAGCAAAGATAAAAAAATAACAGACAGCTTAAGAGAATGGCTTGGCAGAAGGTCAACAACAGAAATGATAAAGAGCTGTCGTTATCGAAAGTTGTGGAGAGACATGATCACCTACGCCAGTAGGCCCGGTACTTGATGATAATATAAAGATCGATCAATCCTATAGTACATATTCCACGCATTGATCTCTCAACCCACGGGCGTACATTAGCAGGGTATCTACCAATCAAGGCTTGAGCATGTGTTTGTTCAGTTTATGAAGGCTCTGCTCCTAAATCGAAGATTTTTTCTTCTATTGTTTGTTCTAATCCTTCAATTTTTATGATACTCATCATTAAGGTAACTCTCCTCGTCTCTTCTCGACTTAATAACCCTATTGTTATTTAACAAATGCCAGAGTTCTTGTAATTTATAGTCATATCTTTAGAATTTTTGTTGTGATTTCCAATCCAACATTTTGACATTACTTATACAATGTCCTTTTATAACGTATGCGTAAAATCCTTATCTTTTATTAGTTTCCCCAGCTGCGATTCCCCTCTTGAAGTATGTTCCAGAACATATCAATTGCTTATCGTGAATATGAAAACTTATCTCCCCTATATATGTATTCCATAAACTGAATTGTTTCCCCTTGAAAGGAGTTGTTTCCCCTACTACGTAATCCGGAGTTCGTTTTTTAATCGTCATTAAAAATACAGGGTGTCCAGTAATTTTCTCATGAGTTTAGTTTGTTTGTTTTTTTAAACAAGGGGTGTTGTGGTCTAGAGGTAAGACGACGGCTTATGGGCAAGAAGGTCCAGGGGTCGAGTCCTGCGACAGGAAGTAGGAGTGTTTCTTGAGTGAGAGAATGAGTGAGAGGCAAAATGAGACAGAATAAGAGAGTGAGTGAAATAGTGTGAGTGAGTGAGAATGAGTGAGAGAGAATGAGAGAAAATGAGAATGAGAGTGAGCGTTAGAGAGAGAGAGAGAGAGAGAGAGAGAGAGAGAGAGAGAGAGAGTGAGAAAGAATGAAAGAGAAAATGAGAGAGGGGTGAGAGAGACAGAGTGTGAGAGCGAGCGAAGGAGTGAGTTTTTATTTATTTTTCTTTCGATGTAAAAACGTTAAACAGTTTGGATTTCTTTGTGCATGTTAGAAGACAGAGCAGCCCTGTAAATGTAATCTTGGAATGGAAATTACAAGGTAAAAGAGGCACAGGCAGACCAAGACTAATACGGAGGAGTAACATCAAAAGATGGACAAATCAGAGTATGACAATCTTTCATCATCAAAGCAAAAGACAGAGCAGAATGGCGCTCCATGGTAGCCAACCTTCGATGTGGAAGCGACACTCAGTGAATGAATGAAACATATTTCTGGACTTACATTTAACATATCGGTTCTACTATTTAACTTGAATGCGCATTATGGGAACTAGTTGGTCTCCAGGCAAGACGCCGGTCTCTAGACAGAGAGGCTGTGGGTTCAAATGCCGGCTGCACCAGTTAGGATTTTTATTTACGATTTCTCTCTGCGGCAACCACCCGTGGTCTCAGCAGCGAGAACCACCTTGAAACGTTAATTACTCATCGGCGGAAAAATATGAGTACCTCCAAAGATGAAGATATCTGCCAAGTGCGGCGAGGGACCCCTGTGCACACAGCTGCTAGGGAAAAACGGATTAACAGTCAAAATTCAGTTCCTATTCTCTAGGGATCTCGCCAGATGTGAAAGGAGGCGAACGCAATATTAATTAAATAAATTAAAAATGCACCGTAAATAAGACATTACACACACGTTATATTTCTTGAATAAAAAATAGCATTAATAAAAGTAAAGTACAGTACCCCCGTCACGCCAAGGGGCGTACAGGGGATATATTGTTTAATCTATCTATTGTCCTTTCGAGCCGAAGACGGCACATAGGGCAGAACCACAATCTCAAAAACAGAAACCTTGCGTGTCAAAATGGCACATATTGCAGAGATCACTGCTTCTAAAATATATGGTTCTGTTTCCATAACAATACTTTTTACAATGACAGCTTGTCAAGCCATCGATCAACCTCCTTAGTCGCCTCTTACGACATGCCTAGAGGGTCACAGTGTCACTATTCTTTAATTCCCTCATAAATAGGCCCCGGAAACACACAGGAAATATGATGTTAGTGACCATAAAGTTTACAGACCTTCAGCACATGATTTTTGGGGTAATGTGGTCGGTATTACGCCCGTGCCGCTTTACTTTCCCATAAAACAAATCCGGTACCCATTTAAGGCTGGGTGAACCCGGAAGCCGTCGGTTGGGATAGAACCCTACCTCTTGTCTTTTGTAGTCCAGTTCACTAATCACTAAGCTATCGCGGCTCCCAAATAAGACATTATACACAGCGATATATTTCTTGAATGAAAAAAATAACAATAAAAAAAAACTAAGACATTAAAGATAAACAGCTGGAGAGCACCAGAGAAGGGAATAGGCAACTAATTGCTGCGGTAAAGCTGGTAGCAAGGAGCCAGTGATGGGGTGTGGTATACACTCCAAGATATGGTGACAGCTTTACAAAAAAAGAACACAAGAAAATACTGACGTTCGGCCTAACTTTATCAGCAGACATGTAGTTATGGATATTTGTGCCCCAACAGTTTGTTGTCGTTGTCCCCGTATTTTGAAGAAGGCCGCCGGCCGAAACGTCAGTGTTTTGCTGTGTTCATTTTTTTTGTAAAGCTGTCACCATACCTTGGAGTGGAGGCGAAGGCGCGCCTACCAGCGCCAGAGCTGGAAGTTGTCAGCGACCCACAATTGATGGCTTGCGCCAGGATCGGAGAACCAGAACCATCCAGACCCTGCTCCACCTCCCCGCGGTGCCTCCAGTAACAGACTAACCTGTCTAGTCTGGCCAAGCGCGCAGGAATCGAAGAGGGAAGACAACCCGGTTCTAAAAAATGTCGTGCTGAAGTCGGATGTGTTGGGCCGAAAGGCGCGAATATAACAATTATACTGCAAACCACAACACAACGCAGACACGTCCACTATGTCCTTGTAAGGGCGGATGATGAAGAGGAATATTCTAGTCTACCACGATACTCTAGAATACTTTAGTCATCGGGCGAACGCAACCAACCAACCACCCATATCTTGGAGAGTATACCACACCCCATCACTGGCTCATTGCTACCAGCTTTACCTCAGCAGCACTACAATTAGCTGCCTGTTCCCTACTCAATTTATAACGCTGCTATTTTATGCTTGTTTAACGAGTACAAGAGAACACTGTTCGCGATCGACAATGTATTGTGTAGCACAATGTGATGGCTGGAAACTAAAAAGGTACAGATAATTTGTGGACTACCTGAAATTACCTATCTCTATACCTTGGTGATATTGGAATGTCCCAAACGTCAGCTCTGTGACGTTTATTGAATTTGCAGAATCGATGAGTTAACTGTATGGCATTACTTTCAGGTAAGTTTACAACTTGTATCATTTGATTTCATGTTTTTTATTTCATTGTGTCATCTTTGAGTGCCGTCTTCGCATCGAAGGTTGGCTACCATGGAGCGCCATTCCACTCTGTCTCTTGCTTTGATAGTGCAGGTTGTCATAGGCTGACTTGTCCATCTTTTGATGTTACTCGTTCATGTTAGTCTTGATCTGCCTCTGCCTCTTTTACCTTGTATTTTTCCTTCCAATATTACTTTTAGTCGGCTGTTGTGTCTTTTAACATGCCCCAAAAATCTCATTTGTCTTGTTTGAATTGTGTTTAGTAGTTCTCTTTTCATTTTAGTTGTTTTAAAACTTCGTCGTTTTTTTTTCGTCCCATCAAATTCTACCTATTCTTCTATAAATCCACATTTCAAAGGCTTCAATTTTCTGTTCTGTTTTCTTGTCTAATATCCATGTTTCTGCACCATACATGAATGTTGAGAAGATATAATATTTTGCTATTCTTAATTTTAGTCCCGGTGTTATTTGTTTTGATATTAGTACATTTTTAATTACATTAAAATTACTTTTTACCATTCATATTCTTTTGTTTATTTCAGTTTAACATTTCATTGTACACGTTTTATATTTCATTGTACACGTTTTATATTTCATTGTACACGTTTTATATTTCATTGTACACGTTTTGAGAAATACATATTTAAAATTCCTTTATAGTAAATGACAAATGCACTGAAATATGTGTTTCTCAAACTGTGATTTCTGATTGTCACATGACAAATATTTAGTACAGTATTGCCTCTCTTAATAACACTATTCCCTTCACCATCATCATCGAGTGCCGTCTCCACAACGAAGGTTGGCTACCATGGAGCGCCATTCTGCTCTGTCTCTTGCTTTGATGGTGCAGGTTGTCATAGGCTGATTTGTCCATCTTTTGATGTTACTTGTCCATGTTAGTCTTGGTCTGCCTCTGCCTCTTTTACCTTGTATTTTCCCTTCTAAGATTACTTTTAGTAGACTGTTGTGTCTTTTAACATGCCCCAAAAATTGCATTTGTCTTTAGTCTATTCCTTTAGTCATCGGATTAACGCAAACAAGCAATTCCTTCAGACACTAAAGTCCACGGTTTTGCTAGATGGACAGTTTTACCCTTTTCGATCCATGCAAGGATCGTCAAAGAGCTCCATAAAGCAAAGGGTTAAGGCATAAAAACGTGCTCTACGTTACTCTACGTTCACGACAGCCGCACTTGGTTGCTATTTCCTTTTGTTTTGACAGGACAGATAATTTTGTTTTCTTTAACACATTTCGATTGTTTTTGTTTTGGTTGTTTCGTTATTAGTTTTGTGTGTGTGTGTTATTTTTGTTTGTTCCTGATGAAGGCCTATTAGGCCGAAACGTTGTTTAGTCTGTGTCGTCCACTTATCACGTAAAGCTTCTTACATACCATTTTTTTATTTTTTAAATTTTTCCTTAAAGCAAAGTGACGTGCATGTAAGCTAAGTAAAGGTTCCCTTCACGCCCTGCTAGATGTTAGGGGAATATGGTGTTAATGACCATATTTTTCTATGACCACGGCACATTCTTGGGTGATGTGGTCGGTATCACGTCAGGCCGCCTTTACTTCCCTGAAAAATCTCTGGTACCCATTTTTTAGAGGCTGGTTGAACCCCGGAGCCTTGTCAGTCCGAAAAAAAATCCGCCACTGCTGGGGATTGAACCTGGTCCCTACTAGTGAGGAAGCGAGCACACTAACCACTCATCCACCGAGGCTCCATGATGCGCATCTTCTTCTACCTTTCAGCTCCCAGTGGAGCATAGGTCTTCAACAAACACTTTCCAAGTCGTCCTGTTTTTTGCCATTCTTTTAAGATCATTCCATGTCTTCCCCATCATCTTCATCTCTGCTTCTATCTGTCTTCTCCAAGAATTCCTTGGTCTTCCTCTTTGTCTTTTCCCCTGGGGATTCCAAAAAATGGCCTGTTGTGTAATACTCTCAGTCGGCTTCTGTATTGTGTGTCCTATCCAGCGCCATATGACGTGCATGACTATGACAAAGAACAATGTAATCGATGGGTGTTACCGATTACTTCAGAAGAGATCATCAAGTTGTCTTGCGCTATATCCAAAATGGATACAGACATCAAATGCTTTCAACAAAGTGGCGAACATCTGGAGATCCAAAGTACTCAGTAAACGTACATAACTAGGATTGTTCAACTCCTGAGTCATACCAGTGCTAAGATATGAATGTTGTTGTTGTTGTTGTTGTTGTTGTTGTTGTTGTTGTTGTTGTTGTTACGTTCGCCAGCTTTCAACTCTGACGAAGTCCCTAGAGACTAGGAACTGAATTTTGCGTGTTATTCCATTTTTCCCTGGCAGCCGTGTGCACAGGGATCCCTCGCCGCACAGGCAGATAACTCCGACTTCGGAGGTACTCATGTTTCTTTCTATCGATGAGCAATTGACGTTTCAAGCCGGGCCTCGCTGCTGAGACCAGGGGGTGGTTGCCGCAGAGAGAAATCATAAATAAAAATCCCAACATATATATGATATGAATGCGAAAACTGAAAATTCACCAAGACTTTAGATACGAAACTAAATGCTTTTGAAGATAAATGGACTTTAGATACGAAACTAAATGCATTTGAAGATAAATAGACTTTAGATACGAAACTAAATGCTTTTGAAGAGAAATGGACTTTAGATAAGAAACGAAATGCTTTTGAAGATAAATGGACTTTAGATACGAAACTAAATGCTTTTGAAGATAAATGGACTTTAGATACGAAACTGAATACTTTTGAAGATAAATGGCTCAGACATATCTCAAACATAAGTTTTTAAAAAACTGCATTTCAAACAAACTGATAAGAGAGGAATCTAAACAAGATTACGTGTCGAGCTTGATATGAAGTCTGAAATAAATCGGTCATGTTCTGAGAAAGAATGGAGAAAGACTTCCCCATCAGGCATTCATGAGGAAGCCACCTGGTAAAAGAAAACAAGGAAGCTCAACAGAAATCTACGTAGGACAATTACTAAGGAAGGCTCAACCATGGACCAAGAAACAATCAAGACCTACAGGAACCGGAAGCAAATCATTCATTGTGGAGAACTACGAATTCCGCCCCATGTGCCGTCTTCGGTCGAGAGGAAAATGAAAGAATGAATGAATGAATGAATGAAAGAATGAAAGAATGAATGAATGAATGAATGAATGAATGAATGAATGAAAGAATGAATTAATTAATGAAAATGAATGAATGAATGTAAATGAATGAATTAATTAATTTAAATGAATGAATGAAAATGAATGAATATCCAAAATGGCCATAACAAATTTAAATTTTCTTATTGTTGTTTATTTTGTACAGCGGCGTATCTTGTTAAGAGTTGCATTGGGGAGACTTGTTTAGCTTTCTGTACATGGCTTGTTGTTTTACCTGAACTGTTGTCGCCTTGAGTTTATTTTGTGACCCTCTCTGTCAACCCACCATATCCTGGGTTGTCATCTCGCCTTATAATCGGATGTTTTCATGTTGTATGCACGTGATTCAGGATCCGCGATAGCTCAGTGGTTAGTGAACTGGACTACAAAGGACAAGGGGTAGGGTTCGATCCCAACCGACGGCTTCCGGTTCACCCAGCCTTTAATGGGTACCGGATTTTTTTTCTGGGAAAGTAAAGCGGTATGGGCGTAATACCGACCACATTACCCCAAAAATCATGTGCTGAAGGTCTGTAAAATATAGGGTCACTAACACCATATTCCCTATACACCACTTGACGTGACGGGGGCACTTTACTTTTTTTACTAAGACATTTAACCAGACGAGTTTGTGAAGTGTAATTCATGTGTTGTTTACGTAAATTTTTGAACGGAAACAAAACCACAACTTCACGTCATCACATGAAATGTTTAAGAACTGTGCTGCTGTTAATTTTGACATGGCAAGGTTATGTACTGTGGTGTATTAACCACACAAGTATGTTCGCTACTGTCACATAACGTTTACTTACAGAAAACTAATGCCCGTTTTGTTATCTTTTTTCGCATATATCAACAACAGAAGCATTACTATTGTCCATGTGTTTGCCGCATGCTTGATAACAAACAGGGTGTCCCAAAAGTTCTACTATCACAAATGTATTTGTTCCAATCTTGTTTTGTACATTGTCCCACAGCAGCGACGGCCGGTGAGTTCGAAACTTGAGGAGGCCAGGAAGTGAGGCCGAACTTTAGGTTAACCTTTAACCTGATAATTTTCAGCACGGGCGTAATACTGACCACATTACCCCAAAAATCATGTGCTGAAGGTCTGTAAAATATAGGGTCACTAACACCATATTTCCCTATACGCCACTTGGTGTGACGGGGGTACTTTACTTTTTTTTCTGATAATTTGCGACGATACAGCAATTTACACTATATAAAATAGTTATTTCAATTTTTGTAATAAATTAACATAATTATACCATTATGTCTTATTTATTTGCAGTATAAGGTATAAGAATAGGCAAGGTTTTGCAGTTAATTAACACCTTTTACAGTTTTGTTCAAGTTATATATATATATATATATCTGCGATCAGGACTCTATCAGAGTAGGACTCCAGACTCTCGCACGAAGACAGCTGTCTGTTTAAGCCTGTTAGATCCACTCCGATTGAGTACCTGTTAAAACGTTGCACTGCGTTCTGCGCCAGTGGCCCAGTGCATCCGATTTCAGGCAGCATTTTGTTCAGGTTTGCTTTCCTTAGCCTTTGATTGTCCCCAATCTTCCTGCAAGGCAGCAGATGATCTTTTCTGTAGGGGGATTCTGCCCTTAGATGGTCGGCCTTCCCAGGTTTACGAACATATATATATATATATATGTGTGTGTGTGTGTGTGTGTGTGTGTGTGTGTGTGTGTGTGTGTGTGTGTGTGTGTGTGTGTGTGTGTGTGTGTGTGTGTGTGTGTATGTATATGAAGATGAAGCACAGTGATCTCACAGAGGTTTTAGATAGTCTCCTCCTATTGGCTCTACTACTATATGTTTCAATGAAGAGAAAGAACACCATCTTATTAGTAGTTCTTCTGTTGTCATCGCAACGAGGAGCTGACTGCCGAAATGGTCTACTTAGTTTCCATATACATTCTAAGGTCGGTAGATGCCGCTGTACTGCTGTAGTAGGTTTTACCACCATTGACATTGAAGCCTGTTTATTAGTAACGGCTCGAATTAATTGAACTATATCACGGCTATACTTGGGAATACGGTGGCTGATTGTACACCGACATTTAACTCATTGTGCTGGAATGTTATTGTGTTATGTATTCTTATAAATTATTATAGCACACGTGGGCTCAATTGACTCCTCAGAATTTCCGCTGCTGCTAGAGAGACAGGACGGAGGGACGGACAGACAGACAGGACAGACAAACAAACAGACAGGACGGAGGACCGGACAGACAGACAGGACAGACAGACAGACAGACAGACAGGACAGACAGACAGACAGACATGACAGACAGACAGACAGACAGACAGACAGGACAGGACAGACAGACAGGAAAGAGAAACAGGACAAACAAACAGACAGGACAGACAAACAGACAAACAGACAGGACAGATATACAGGACAGACAGACAGGACAGACAGAAAGAAAGACAGACAGACAGGACAGACAGGACGGAGGACCGGACAGATAGACAGACAGGATAGACAGACAGACAGACAGACAGACTGACAGACAGACAGACAGATATATATATATATATATATATATATATATATATATATATATATATATATATAGAGAGAGAGAGAGAGAGAGAGAGAGAGAGAGAGAGGGAAAGAGAGAGAGAAAACTAATCACATTTCTGATGCTTGTGAAATATATTTGACAATGCCCTATGAGCCTCGGTAGCCTAGTTGAGAAAACCATCCGACTGGACCACCGACGTTTGGACAACCCGTGTTCGATTCCCGCTGGAAGCAGTTTGTGAGTTGTACTCGTGGTTGGAGGGAGCCGCGATAGCTCAGTGGTTAGTGAACTGGACTACAAAGGACAAGAGTTCTATCCCAACTGACGGCTTCCGGTTCACCCAGCCTTAAATGGGTAAAGGATTTTTTTCTGGGAAAGTAAAGCGGCACGGGCGAAATACCACATTACCCCAAAAATCATGTGCTGAAGGTCTGTAAAATTTATGGTCACTAACACCATATTCCCTATACGCCACTTGACGTGACGGGGGTACTCTACTTTTTTTTACTCGTGGTTGGACCAAAAAAAATACCCCCCCCCCCTTTTTTTCCCCGCAGTCGACCCAGCCGCTGGCAGAAATAGATACCAGGGTATTACTCTGGGAAGGTGAGGATTGCCGCCTCGCATCGAGAGTTTCGATGCTTCAAGCGACACTGTCCAGAAGTTTCCGAACACTTCATAGTTGACTGAGCACATATGGGAGAAAACTCGCGTGCTAAGACGCCGATTCAAGTCTCGAACTTTATTTTTACCTTATCTATCAAATTGAGCAGGAAAGTGGTGTGACATTTTGAATAATAAAAGTTCACAAATGAAAAGACAAAATCAGAAGACATCTTCCATAGAGTACAATCACTTATAAACAATGAAAAAAGGTTAAAAGATAGAACTAGAAGACACAAAATTAATGAAACTGCAGAAACAACAATAAGTACCATACATGGGACATAAAACAGAGTAGTGCTCCCAACGCTCTACTTTATCTCGACGCTGAAAGGCTACAGGTCCACCACAATGAGTGTAATGGGATATTGGTCAATTTTGGTTCCTTGATTCAGATGTTTTATTTTATATTGTCTCAAAATGAGTGTGACCTACAGAAAAGATAAATTACGTTGACGGAGCGGATATGAGACTGGCGTCAAAGCAGATAACATTGGTTTGTCTGACAAAAAAATGATAAAGGGTAATAAACAATAGATCTACTGGTTGGACAAAATAGACTGACTGGCCAGACAAAATATGTTGACAGGCCGGACAAAATATGTTGACTGGCCGGACAAATTATGTTGACTGGCCAGACAAAATATGTTGACAGGCCGGACAAAATATGATGACTGGCCGGACAAAATATGTTGACAGACCGGACAAAATATGTTGACTGGCAGGACAAAATATGTTGACTGGCCAGACAAAATATGTTGACAGGCCGGACAAAATATGATGACTGGCCGGACAAAATATGTTGACAGACCGGACAAAATATGATGACTGGCAGGACAAAATATGATGACTGGCCGGACAAAATATGTTGACAGACCGGACAAAATATGTTGACTGGCAGGACAAAATATGTTGACTGGCCAGACAAAATATGTTGACAGGCCGGACAAAATATGATGACTGGCCGGACAAAATATGTTGACAGACCGGACAAAATATGTTGACTGGCAGGACAAAATATGATGACTGGCCGGACAAAATATGTTGACTGGCCGGACAAAATATGTTGAAAGGCGGGACAAAATATGTTGACTGGCCGGACAAAATATGTGTACAGGCGGGACAAAATATGATGACTGGCCGGACAAAATATGATGACTGGCCGGACAAAATATGTTGACTGGCAGAAAAAAATATGTTGACTGGCAGGACAAAATATGTTGACTGGTAGAAAAAAATATGTTGACTGGCCGGAAAAAATATATTGACAGGCGGGACAAAATATGATGACTGGCAGGACAAAATATGTTGACTGGCAGAAAAAAATATGTTGACTGGTAGAAAAAAATATGTTGACTGGCCGGACAAAATATATTGACTGGCAGGACAAATAGACTGACTGGTCAGACAAAATATGTTGAGCGATCGGACAAAACAGATCGATATGCAAGAAAGAATAGGCCTTTGTTCCGGACAAAACAGATCGATATGCAAGAAAGAATAGGCCTTTGTTCCGGACAAAACAGATCGATATG
The DNA here is from genome assembly GCA_032433765.1 of Megaustenia siamemsis. Taxonomy (NCBI): domain Eukaryota; kingdom Metazoa; phylum Mollusca; class Gastropoda; order Stylommatophora; family Ariophantidae; genus Megaustenia; species Megaustenia siamemsis. The sequence goes on from JAVIAB010000101.1 coordinate 11,944,866, forward strand.
CAAGAAAGAATAGGCCTTTGTTCCGGACAAAACAGATCGATATGCAAGAAAGAATAGGCCTTTGTTCCGGACAAAACAGATCGATATGCAAGAAAGAATAGGCATTTGTTCCGGACAAAACAGATCGATATGCAAGAAAGAAACAGGCCGGTGTTCCGGACAAAACAGATGGATATGCAGGAAAGAACAGGCCGGTGTTCCGGACAAAACAGATCGATATGCAAGAAAGAAACAGGCCGGTGTTCTGAACAAAACAGATCGATATGCAGGAAAGAACAGGCCGGTGTTCCGGACAAAACAGATCGATATGCAAGAAAGAAACAGGCCGGTGTTCCAGACAAAACAGATGGATATGCAGGAAAGAACAGGCCGGTGTTCCGGACAAAACATATAAATGCAGGAAAGAATAGCCCAATACTCCGGACAAAAACAAATCACCGCGCAGGAACAAGATTGATGTCTCAAGCCCTATAAACTACTAACAAACTAGATAAACTAGACTGATAGATAAGTAACTGGTTCACGGTTTGCCTGCAACCCTGTGTTTGCAGATCTTACGTATCGTGTCTACTCTAAAGATACTTTTAACGCATCGACTCTCTTACTTATTGATTGTCGCTAAAACTTTTTAATGAGCCGAATGTTAAAAAGAAAGTTACTGAAGCAAAGAAAGAGATAAGCTCTAACCTAAGATACACAACAAAGACAAGAGAAAATAAGATGGGACATAGAACGAACTGTAGGTCGAGGGAAGAAAAGTTTTATAGAACACTCGAGTGCTCGGTTAGTTAGTCACTGAAAGAATGTCTTTTACCGAGTTCACACGCATGAGTAATTTGTGAAGGTTAAGAATGGATACAATGTAAAATGTAATTTTTAAACTATTTACGAATAGCTCTTAACTGATTGCTGCAAAAATCGATTTCAGTACACATTAGTCAAGCCGATAGGTCGACAACATTTATTTGTGTCAATAACCACTGAGAAGTGTGCGCGACCGTACGGCTAAAACCACTGTTTCGCTAGCTGAAAAGTATGATGTTCGAAGCCCGCGGTAGACAGAAAGGATTTTTTCTATCGGGGGTGAAATGAAAATCCTGAGTCTCACGTCGTGGCGACTGCTTGATCAAGCGGCCTTTATCCCTCTGGTTCTAACGTTGCCCCCCGACAATGGTAATATGTGTCGTAAACATGGGTTTTTTTTTTTTAAATAACCACTGACAATACAATTGGGCACTGTATAATACAATCTTCATCCCAACGTTGTGCAATAAATGTCAGTCTTGGACCCTTTGCAAGAACAATAATAATGTATAACCTCTACTGAGATTAAATGTGTCAGACGAATGACAGGAAACAGCTTTAGAGACAAGATCAGAAATTAAGAACTGAGAAAAAAAGCTAGGACTAGCTCTAGCCATAGAATATATAAAGAAACAACAGATACAATGATTTGGCCATGTGACACGGCAGAAAGATCAAAACACAACACAACGAGCCCTCAATAAACGTTGCGGGAATACCAGACCCAAGGGTTGACCACAAAAAAAGATGGATAGACAGAATATTAGAAGCACTAGGAAATATAACAACAGCAGAGGCGAACAGAAGAGAAAAAAGACCGCAAATTATATCTCCCCTCGACGCTGTAAGACAAATGAGGAAGGAAAGAAGAAGGAGAAAAACCACTGAAATGCACAGTAATGGTTCCTGCACCTCGCTTGTTAAACACATCTCTAGTTTTGTCCATAGATTTCCCTACTTATACATTGTATATTTACAATTATGGTTTCTGGTTTATAGATAACGATAGTTCTACGTTTATGAACAAACCCCCCTCCCCATTTTTTTTGTTTCTTCTCCGCCACCCCCTCCCCCGGTTGTATACTCCCGCCCTGTAGATACAGAAGGGGATACATGTTTATGGTCTCAGTAGAAGCAGCCTCCGTCAGTCATAGTTGTCTATAGTAGCCTCCGTCAGTCATAGTTGACTGTAGTAGCCTCCGTCAGTCATAGTTGACTATAGTAGCCTCCGTCAGTCATAGTTGACTATAGTAGCCTCCGTCAGTCATAGTTGACTATAGTAGCCTCCGTCATTCATTGTTGGCTATAGTAGCCTCCGTCATTCATAGTTGGCTATAGTAGCCTCCGTCATCCATTGTTGGCTACAGTAGCCTCCGTCAGTCATAGTTGGCTATAGTAGCCTACGTCAATCATAGTTAGCTATAGTAGCCTCCGTCAGTCATAGTTGGCTATAGAAGCCTCCGTCAGTCATAGTTGGTTATAGTAGCTACCGTCATCCATTGTTGGCTATAGTAGCCTCCGTCAGTCATAGTTGACTATAGTAGCCTCCGTCATCCATTGTTGGCTATAGTAGCCTCCGTCAGTCATAGTTGTCTATAGTAGCCTCCGTCAGTCATAGTTGTCTATAGTAGCCTCCGTCAGTCATAGTTGACTATAGTAGCCTCCGTCAGTCATAGTTGTCTATAGTAGCCTCCGTCATCCATTGTTGGCTATAGTAGCCTCCGTCAGTCATAGTTGACTATAGTAGCCTCCGTCATCCATTGTTGACTATAGTAGCCTCCGTCAGTCATAGTTGACTATAGTAGCCTCCGTCATCCATTGTTGGCTATAGTAGCCTCCGTAAGTCATAGTTGGCTATAGTAGCCTCCGTCAGTCAGTTAGCTATAGTAGCCTCTGTCAGTCATAGTTGACTGTAGTAGCCTCCGTCAGTCATAGTTGACTGTAGTAGCCTCCGTCAGTCATAGCTATACGCCACTTGGCGTGACGGGGGTACTTTACTTTTTTTTACACAATATTCCCTACATGGCACTTGGCGTGACGGGGGTACTTTATTATTTTTTACACCATATTCCCTACATGGCACTTGGCGTGACGGGGGTACTTTACTTTTTTTACACAATATTCCCTACATGGCACTTGGCGTGACGGGGGTACTTCACTTTTTTTTACACCATATTCCCTATACGCCACTTGGCGTGACGGGGGTACTTTACATTTTTTTACACCATATTCCTTACAAGGCACTTGGCGTGACGGGGGTACTTTACTTTTTTTTACACCATATTCCCTATACGCCACTTGGCGTGACGGGGGTACTTTACTTTTTTTCACATTTTTCAGCGCCCCTAGAAATTCTATTTTTTCTTTTCTTTTCTTTCGTCGTGTATTCTCTTTCTCTATGAATCTGTCTACTTCTTGTTTGAGGTGAACCTTTAGAGTGTGTTTCCAGAGATTGCGGTCTGCAGCTATGCCTTCCCATGTTGCAGGGTTTATGTTCAGAGTCTTCATGTCGCGTTTACACACATCTACAAATCGAAGTTTTGGTTTCAGTACAGGTAAAGTAAAGAACGAAACATGATTTATTACCTACCAACTGCATTAATTGGGAGCCGCAATACCTCAGTGGTTAGTGAACTGGACTACAAAGGAAAAGAGGTAGGGTTTGATCCCAATCGACGGCTTCCGGGTTCACCCATCTTTAATGGGTACCGGATTTTTTTCTGGGAAATTAAAGCGGCACGGGCGTACAACCGACCACATTACCCCAAAAATCATGTGTCGAGGGTCTGTAAAATTTATGGTCACTAACACCATATTCCCTATACGCCACTTGGCGTGACGGGGACTTTACTTTTGTTTACACCATGTTCCCTATACGCCACTTGGCGTGACGGGGACTTTACTTTTGTTTACACCATGTTCCCTATACGCCACTTGGCGTGACGGGGACTTTACTTTTGTTTACACCATGCTCCCTATACGCCACTTGGCGTGACGGGGACTTTACTTTTGTTTACACCATGCTCCCTATACGCCACTTGGCGTGACGGGGACTTTACTTTTGTTTACACCATGTTCCCTATACGCCACTTGGCGTGACGGGGGTACTTTACTTTTTACTTTGTAAATAACACAAGTACTTTCAATCAAGAATATGAGCCACGGGATTAAGTAAAGTACGAGACTTGAATCGAGATCTTAGCACGCGAGTTTCCACCCATACGTGCTCGGTTGCCTATTCAGAAATGTTCGGAGATTTCTGGATAGTGTCGCTTCAAGCATCGTAGCTCACGGTGCGAGGCGGCCTTCCTCACTCTTCCCAGAGTACTACTCTGGTGCCCATTTCTCCCAGCGATTAGGTCAACCGCGGAGGTTTTTTTTTTTTCCAGCCACAAGAACAACTCCACTACTTCCAGCAGGAATCAAACATGGGTTAGTAGCTCACTAGTTATTGTTATATATAAAAAAAGGAAAGTAAAGTACCCCCGTCACGCCAAGTGCCGTATAAGGAATATGGTGTTAGCATGGGAAGACATAGCTGCAGACCGCAATCTTTGGAAACACACTCTAAGGTGAAAGAGAACCTTCGATCTCCACAATTATTTATCATTCCTGTTGTTGACCTTCTGCCAAGCCATTCTCTTAAGCTGTCTGGTGTCTTTTCTCTTTGCTTCCCTCTATCTCTTCGTCCCTCAAGTTTCCCAGTTGTTACGATATATTCCAGCTGTTTTCTTCTCATTATATGGCCAAAAGATGATTATTATTTCTTCGAAATATTGGAAATTAGCTCTCTTTTTGCTTTAGCCTCTTTCAGAAAATCTTCATTACTCTTCTTAGCTATCCATGGTATTCTCAACATTCTTCTGTAAAACCACATTTCTACAGACTCCAGTGATTTTCTTGTCTGTTACCCTATTGTCCATGATTCACATCCATATGTTAAGACTGGCCCTACATAACATTTTGAACTCTTTTTCTAGTTTCTATTGTCAAAAACGGATTGTATAGTATCTTCCTCATTTTTTGGAAAGCTGCTTTTGTCTGAGCCATTCTGCATCTCACCTCTTTTGTACATCTTCCGTCTGAGGTTAAACAATAGGTATGGCAAATTCGATGCAAATGCACCATGGCGGAAAAAAAGAAACATAAAAAAATGCTTCTATGAAAGTGAATCAAATATCAGTAAAGTAACTACTTGTCAAAGTCTCAACTGACACAGAATTTGGACAAAGTCAATATCCCACCTTGACTCGTTCATGGACAAACTCTTAACTAGACGTCACTGACCTGTAGAACGGATTCAAAATGATAAAATGTTGTGTTTTTAGTTTACGCTTCAGTTGTCTCAGTAGATCTTTAAAATGGTCTTTAAAATATGTCATTGCTTACCAGATCAAAATAAAATGGCACGGAATCTAAACATTGGTGTATCATGAGTTCATGGCGCCCAGGGTGATCAGTGACAATTTATCAGAGGCGTGACGAGAAAAAATAATATCTATAGTGAGCAAAGTAATATCGTCGTAAGAGAGGATATGACTCTATAAAGAATAAAGAGAAATAGATATATAGAGAATAAAAAGAAATAGATTTATAGAGAATAAATGAAAAATATATCTATAGAGGGGAGCCGCGAAAGCTCAGTGGCTAGTGAACTGGACTACAAAGGACAGGAGGTAGGGTTCGATCCCAAACGACGGCTTCCGGTTCACCCAGCCTTTAATGGGTACCGGATTTTTTTCTGGGAAAGTAAAGTGGCACTGGCTTAATACCGACATCATTACCCCAAAAATCATGTGCTGGAGGTCTGTAAAATTTATGGTCACTAACACCATATTCCTTATACGCCGCTTGGCGTGACGGGGTACTTTACTTTTATTTCTATAGAGAATAAAAAGAAATAGACCTATAGAGAGTAAAAAGAAATAGACCTATAGAGAGTAAAAAGAAATAGACCTATAGAGAGTAAAAAAGAAATAGACCTATAGTGAATCAAAAGAAATAGACCTATAGTGAATCAAAAGAAATAGACCTATAGGTAATGAACAGAAATAAATCTACAAAGAATCAAGAGAAATAAATGTATAGAAGATAAAGATAAATTGATGTATAGAGAGTCGCGATAAATAAATCTATAGTGAATCAAGTTAAATAAATCTATAGAGAATGAAAAGAAATATATTCGCAGATGAATACAAAATATACGTATGTTGAGAGTAAAGAGAAATATATCTTCAGAAAATAAAGGAAGTAAAGATCGTATGAGGGTCAAGAGAAATAAATGTATGTAGAATCAAGACAAAATATGTCTGAGAGTAAATGCTAGGAGATATGTGAAAAGTAAAGACAAATGTATCCATAGCTAACCAAGTCAGCCTACTAAAAGTAAAAGTAAAATTAGTAAAAGTTAACAACAGCCTACTAAAAGTAATATTGGAAGGAAAAATACAAGGTAAAAGAGGCAGAGACAGACCAAGACTAACATGGACGAGTAACATCAAAAGATGGACAAGTCAATCTATGTCAGCCTGCACCATCAAAGCAAGAAACAGAGTAGAATGGCGATCCATGGTAGCCAACCTTCGTTGCGGAGAAGGCACACGATGACGATGAACCAAGTCAAAGATAAAAATGATGGAAACCGAAAACAATGAAACTCAAATCTCATGTATCCATCCAGCTTGCCACTATCTCACCCTAGCCCAGGCTAACAAGTCTTTCCGTCGTTACAAACCGGGACATTACGTGCAGTGAAGTACAAAATAACCACGGTATGTACAAGTCAGTCATAATTAAATAGATCGTATATATATATATATATATTTTTTTTTCGTTCGCCAGCTTTTACCTCTGACGAAGTCACTGGAGATTAGGAAATGAATTTTGCGTGTTAATCCATTTTTCCCTGCAGCCGTGTGCACAGGGGTCCCTCGCCGCACTGGCAGATAACTCCGACTTCGGAGGTACTCATATTTTTTTCCGTCGATGAGTAATTAACGTTTCAAGCCGGGCCTCGCTGCTGAGACCAGGGGTGGTTGTCGCAGAGAGAAATCATAAATAAAAATCCCAACTGGTGCAGCCGGGATTTGAACACACAACCTCTCTGTCTTTCTCTCACTATAATGAAAATAGTATAATCAAATAATCAAATAAGAGAAAAGGCCATACAACCAACGATCTCATCTACAATTAGGAAGAGAAGATGGACATATGTCGGACAAGTACTGAAAAGAGGCAACAAGAGAATTCTAAAACAAGCTATTCTGTGGGAAACAACAAGAATACAGAAAAAGAGGATGTAAAACACTAATAAGAACACTTTATAAGAGAAGCAAGGTTGGCAGGCATAGACTCATTAGGTAGGATCGAGCATCTCGCCAAGAATAGAGATGGATGGCGAAAATCACTAAGAGCCCTATGTGAGGTCCAGCGGCGTGGGAGGGATCAGGATATAATATTAGACAGTCGTGACCTCCGTTGACTCATGTGGATATCCGCCGCTGCATAACTTCCACCCTTGTATCAACGGTTTACACAGGACCTATCTTTACCAGAGTAGGGACCAGTGATCTCAAAGGTCCCCAGGGTAGAACAATATTAAATGTAAATCAGAACAACAGAAAAGGGATTTTCCAAAACTGTCAATTTCTTTCTTTCTTCTTATTCTTTTCTCTTTTTCACTGATACCTAAAAGGTGTCGTGGTTTATATCATTTGTTGTTCTTGTGCTGCTCGAACTGTCTGAATTTGTGATTTTCCTTTGTTGTTACATGTCTCTGTCACTGCATCTATCCATCTTCTTCTTTTCTCTTCCACACTGATACCTAAAAGGTGTCGTGGTTTACATCATTTGTCGTTCTTGAGCTGCACGAACTGTCTGAATTAGTGATTTTCCTTTGTTGTTACATGTCTCTGTCACTGAAAAAATCTACCTTCTTCTAGGTCTTCCTCTTGGTCTTTTTTCCGTGCATTCTCGAGAAGAACGCCCTTGATGGTGATTGGTGAGGATTCATTCTGACCAGGTGGCCCAACCATTTAAGTTGTTGTTCTATATATTCTTGACAGGGTTTTATTCCTACCATTAAAAACTGTCAACATACTCCGATTAATGACAGAAAAAAAACCATACAGATTTCAAAATCAAATATTTGAAAAGCTTCATTATTTATCTGTGACGTTTCTCTTAAAAGTTACTGACGTTTGATAAACGTTGTTCGCCAAACTGAAAGATCATGACATACCTGTGTCGAGATTTCAGCGTGTACCTCTACCCTTCACGTTTGTTACTGCTTATCAACGTGTTTTAGATAAACAAGGAATGTGTCTTCAGGGAGCAAGGGGTGGGGTGTAACGTACACTCCTACAAGGTATGGTGACAGCTTTACAAAGAAGGGACATAACAATATGATGACGTTTCGTCCTACATGCAGTCTTCATCAGCAAAACACGAACACAGAAACGGACAATGAAATGAAGAACAGTTAAACCACAATGTTCTCATCATCATCATGTTTCATATCGGCTGGCGTAGGTGATCATGTCCCTCCACAATCTTCTATCTACAGTGCATCGTATCAGTTCTGTTGTTGTCTGTTTTCCATGCCATGACACCAAGCTATCCAGTATTTTCTCTCTTTATCGTCCACTATCTCTCTTTCCTTTTATTTTGCCAGTTGTAACCAAGTATTCCAACTTTCCTCTTCTCATGATGTACCCGAAAAATGTTGATTGTTTCTTTCTGGTGTTTTTTAGGAGCTCCCTTTTTGTGTTGGCCTCTTTGAGAACTTCCTCATTGATCTTTTTATCTGTCCAGGAAACTTTCAATATTCTTCTGAGAAATCCCATCTCTGTGGCCTCTAATCGTCTTTTCATTTGTTTATTTTCTGTCCATGATTCGCTTCCATAGGTTCGAACTGGCTCTATACAGCACCGATGAACTCTCTTTCTAACTTTTATGGACATAGATTTGTTGCATAAAATGTTTTTCATTTTCTGAAATGCTATTTTGGTCTGAGCTATTCTGCTTTTTATTTCTGTGGTGCATCATCCATCAGATGTTATTATTGTGCCCAAGTATTTGACGCCTTCCACTTGTTTCAGATTTGTCCTGTTTATTTTTATGCTGCATGATGGTGATGATTGTTTTGTTTTTCTCTCGATATGACCATCACAATGTTCTAGAGTAACTAAACGTAGTAGGTCTGAAATAACCAGTGAAATGAACAGAAAAGACAAATGAATAGGCGAAAGTAATATACCACAGAAAAATCATGAAATCAAAATGGAAAATAACATGTGGAAACACTGAGCTGGAAATCCAATCTGAGGCTCTGGTCTGTATACGGCGATAAGTAACATGTTAATGATACCGTTTTTTTTTAAAATTTACATATTATAAGTAACAACATTACATTTTACATTACATGTAATAAACTTCATTACATTTTACAATACATTTAAGTAATCGCATTACATTTTACATCACATTTAAGCAATTTTATTACATTTTACATTACATTTAAATATTTGCATTACATTTTACATTATATTTCAGTAATTGCATTATTATGCCATAATTTTTGGGGCACGTTAAAAGACACAACAGCCCACTAAAAGTAATATTGGAAGGGAAAGATACAAGGTAAAAGAGGCAGAGACAGACCAAGACTAACATGGACGAGTAACATCAAAAGATGGACAAGTCAATCTATGACATCCTGCACCATCAAGGCAGGAAACAGAGTGGAATGGCGATCCATGGTAGCCAACCTTCGTTGTGGAGACGGCACTCGATGATGATGACGAATTGCATTACATTTAAGTAACTGCATTGCCTTACACTTTAGGGAGCCACGATAGCTCAGTGGTTAGTGAAATGGACTACAAAGGACAAGAGGTAGGGTTCGATCTCAACCGACGGTTTCCGGGTTCACCCAGCCTTTAATGGGTACCGGAATTTTTTCTGGGAAAGTAAAGCGGCACGGGCGTAGTACTGACCACATTACCCCAAAAATAATGTGCCGAAGGTATATAAAAATTTATGGTCACTAACACCATATTCCCTATACGCCACTTGACGTGACGGGGGTACTTTACTTTTTTTACTGTTGCCTTATACTTTACATATAAGTACCTGCATTACCTTATGTTTACCTAATGAGCCCGTGTGTTACCGGGGCCTCATTATGAAGAAGGTAAAGAATAGTGACACTGTGAACTGCCATGCATGTCGTAAGAGGCAACTAAGGAGGATGATCGATGGCTTGACAAGCTGTCATTGTAAAATGTATTGTTATGGAAACAGCGCCATAGAATTTAGAAGCAGTGATCTCTGCAATATGTGCCATTTTGGCACGTAAGGTTTCTGTTTTTGAGATTGTGGTTCTGTCCTATGTGCCATCTTCGGCTCGAAAGGACAATAGATAGATAGATAGACAGACAGACAGACAGACAGACAGACAGACAGACAGACAGACAGACAGACAGACAGACAGACAGACAGACAGATAGACAGATAGACAGATAGATAGATAGATAGATAGATAGATAGATAGATAGATAGATAGATAGATAGATAGATAGATAGATAGATAGATAGATAGATAGATAGATAGATAGATAGATAGATAGATAGATAGATAGATAGATAGATAGATAGATAGATAGATAGATAGATAGATAGATAGATAGATAGATAGGTTACCTTATAATTTACATTTAGTAATTCTACTGAAGGTTATACCTCGTGAGTCAAAAGATAACCAGGGAGACACCTGGTTCTTTTCTTTATGGCGCTCACAGGATGAATACTAAAGGAATCAACAGTCATCCAATTTTAATAGGACGTTAATATGGAGTAGATTTATTGTGCCATGTTGTTTGCGGTAGAACTGTAATTTTTGCGCTTTTCGGTCCAACATTTCCGACTTCATTATGGCGTTTATGAGGACTGTGTTGCTTTTTATTTCGATCTCTACTCACTGGGCCAGACTAGACTGGTTAGGCACCGCGAAGAGATGGAGTGGGAGCTTGGCAGTTCTGGCTCACCTATCAAGCCATCAGCTATGAGTCACCGACTGTTTTCAGCTACACTCGTCTTCACCTGCAGACACTTGGTTAATTTGTTGGCTTGTTAGTTGGTTGGTGGGCTCGTTTTTTGGTTGGTTGGTTGATTGGTTGGATGGCTCGATTGTTGATTGTTTGTTTGCTTTGTTGGTTGATTGGTTTGTTGATTGGTCGGTTGGTTGGTTGGTTAGTTTATTGGTTGGTTGGTTTGCTCATTGGTTCATCCGTTTGTTCGTTGGTTTGTTTGTTGGTTGGTTGGTTCATTTATTGGTTTCTTTGCTGATTGGTTGATTTGTTTGTTGGTTTGTTAATTAGTTGGTTGGTCGATTCGTTTGTTTGTCGGTTTGTTGATTGGTTGGTTGGTTCGTTTGTTTGTTGATTAGTTTGCTGATTTGCTGGTTGATTTGTTGATTAGTTGGTTGGTTCGTTTGTTTGTTGGTTGGTTTGTTGATTGGCTGCTTGATTTATTGGTTGGTTCGTTTGTTTGATGGTTGGTTTGTTGTTTGGATGATTGGTTAATTGGTTGGTTTATTGATTGGATTTCTGATCTGGTGGTTGATTGGTTTATTGATTCCTTGTTTGTTGATTGGTTTTCTGATCTGGTGGTTGATTGATTGGCTGGTTGATTGGTTGGTTGGTTCGTTTGTTTGTTGATTGGTTTGCTGATTGGTTTGCTGATTGGTTGGTTGGTTTGTTTGTTTGTTGAGTGGTTTGCTGATTGGTTGGTTGATTGGTTGGTTGGTTGGTTTGTTGATTCCTTGTTTATTGATTGGATTTCTGATCTGGTGGTTGATTGATTGGTTGGTTGATTCGTTGGTTGGTTTATTTGTTTGTTGATTGGTTTGCTGATTGGTTGGTTTGTTTGTTGAGTGGTTTGCTGATTGGTTGGTTGATTGGTTGGTTGGTTGGTTTGTTGATTCCTTGTTTATTGATTGGATTTCTGATCTGGTGGTTGATTGATTGGTTGGTTGATTCGTTGGTTGGTTTGTTTATTTGTTGATTGGTTGGTAGTTTTGTTTGTTGGTTTGTTAATTAGTTGGTTGGTCGATTCGTTTGTTTGTCGGTTTGTTGATTGGTTGGTTGGTTCGTTTGTTTGTTGATTAGTTTGCTGATTTGCTGGTTGATTTGTTGATTAGTTGGTTGGTTCGTTTGTTTGTTGGTTGGTTTGTTGATTGGCTGCTTGATTTATTGGTTGGTTCGTTTGTTTGTTGGTTGGTTTGTTGGTTGGATGATTGGTTAATTGATTGGTTTATTGATTGGATTTCTGATCTGGTGGTTGATTGGTTTATTGATTCCTTGTTTGTTGATTGGTTTTCTGATCTGGTGGTTGATTGATTGGCTGGTTGATTGGTTGGTTGGTTCGTTTGTTTGTTGATTGGTTTGCTGATTGGTTTGCTGATTGGTTGGTTGGTTTGTTTGTTTGTTGAGTGGTTTGCTGATTGGTTGGTTGATTGGTTGGTTGGTTGGTTTGTTGATTCCTTGTTTATTGATTGGATTTCTGATCTGGTGGTTGATTGATTGGTTGGTTAATTCGTTGGTTGGTTCGTTTGTTTGTTGATCGGTTTGCTGATTGGTTTGCTGATTGGTTGGTTGGTTCGCATGTTTGTTGATTGGTTTGCTCATAGGTTGTTTGATTGGTTGGTTGATTGGTTGGTATTGGTTGTTTGGTTTAATTGGTTGGTTGGTCGGTTGGTATTGGTTGGTTGATTGGTTGGTTGTTTGGTTTGTTGATTGGTTGGTTGATTGGTTGGTTGATTGGTTGGGTGGTTCGTTTGTTTGTTGGTGGTTTGCTGATCGGGTAGTTGATTGGTTGGTTGGTTGGTTGATTGGTTGGCTGGTTTATATGTTTGTTATTTCAGTCATTAGTTCATATTATTTTGTTATTTAATTTTTTGGTTCGGTTGTTGGTTGTCTCATTTGTTGGCTGGTTTCTTTTTTTTGTGGCTAGCTGGTTGATTGGTTGGTTTTATCGGTTGGTTTTTGGGTTGATTGATTAACTTGTATATTGGTCGGTTGGCTGGTTGGTCGCCTAGTTTTTTGGTTGTTGGCTGGTTTATTAATTTATTTTGCCAGTTGTCTGGTTTTCTTTTTGCTGGCCATATGATTGGTTGGTTTGTTGGTTTATTTGTTGGTTGGTTAGTTTGTTGGTTAGTTTGTTGGTTAGTTTGTTGGATCATTGGTTGGTTGACTGGTTTATTTGATCGTTGGTTTATCAGTTAATTAAATCAGGCTAGTTGTTTTGTCTGTTGGTTGGTAGACTGACTGGCTGGCTGTTTGGTTGGTTGGTTAATCTGTTGCCTGGTTGGTTGGTTAATCTATTGCCTGGTTGGTTGGTTAATCTATTGCCTGATAGGTTGGTTAATCTATTGCATGGTTGGTTGGTTAATTTGTTGCCTGGTTGGTTGTTTAATTTGTTGCCTGGTTGGTTTTTTAATCTATTGCCTGGTTGGTTGGTTAATTTGTTGCCTGGTTGATTGGTTAATCGTTGCCTGGTTGGTTGGTTAATCTGTTGCCTGGTTGGATGGTTAATTTGTTGCCTGGTTGATTGGTTAATCGTTGCTGGTTGGTTGGTTAATCTGTTGCCTGGTTGGTTGGTTGATTTGTTGCCTGGTTGGTTGTTTAATTTGTTGCCTGGTTGGTTTGTTAATCTATTGCCTGGTTGGTTGGTTAATTTGTTGCCTGGTTGATTGGTTAATAATTGCCTGGTTGGTTGGTTAATCTGTTGCCTGGTTGGTTTGTTAATTTGTTGCCTGGTTGGTTGGTTAATCTGTTGCCTGGTTGGACACATGTTAAAATGTTGAAAGCAGAAGAAGAAAATGAACTAAAGTTTGTTACGCCTTAAGTGTATACCGGCGAAACAAAAACAGCACTGGCGTTATGCTGACCATTTTACCTAACAATATATCGGTGGTTAAATAATATGGGTATCAACATGGCCTCTTATGTAAGAAAATTGTGTGTGGGTGGGCTCTTTTTTTCTTTTCTTTCCTTTTGTGTTTACCAAGTTTCTTTCTTTCTTTTCTTTCTTTATTTTATTTTGTTTCTATTTTTTTTTTGTTCCATTCTTTTACTCTTTTTTTCTTTCTTTCTTTCTCTTTCCGTTTTTCCTTTCTTTGTTCCATTATTTTTCTAACTACATTGTTTTCTTTCTTTCTTTTTCTTTAATTTGTACCTGTTTTTTTTTCTGTTTCATATACCTACTATTTTCCTTTCTTCCACTCTTCCTTTCTCTCACTCTCTCGTTTTATTTGTGTATTTACTTCTTTCCCACTTTCTTCCTTCTATTCTTTCTTTTTTTTCTCTTATTTTTTTTTCTTTTTCGTTCTTCCTTTCTTTAGATCATTCTGCAGAGACGATCAACAAATAAACAAAAAGAAGCCCTGAGCTTACGTAAGCGCTTATTAACGACCATTAGCGCCGATTGCGTGTGATAACAAAGGTCATACAATTATGTTTGGTGCATTAAGGTTCTACTGTCCTTGAGATGGCGGAATTCAGGTCAATGGGAGGAGCCTGACAGGTTAACTTCCGGGTCACCTGACGGAAAGAGCGCTGATCATCAACAAGGGAGACTAATTAGGGTCAATTAGTTGCCAATTCAGTTCTTAAATGTTATGTAGAGCCAGTATTAACATATGGATGCGAATCATGGACAATAGGGCAACAGACAAGAAAAACACTGGAGTCTGTAGAAATGTGGTTTTACAGAAGAATGTTGAGAGTACCATGGACAGCTAAGAAGAGTAATGATGTTCTGAGAGAGGTCCAAGCAAAAAGAGAGCTAATTTCCAATATTAGGAAGAAACAATCATCATTTTTTGGCCATGTATTGAGAAGAGAATAGCTGGAATTTATTATAACAAAAAGAAAAAATTAAGGACGAAGAGATAGAGGGAAGCAAAGAGAAAAAATAACATACAGCTTAAGAGAATGGCTTGACAGAAGGTCAACAACAGAAATGATAAATAACTGTCGAGCTCGAAAGTTGTAGAGAGACATGATCACCTACGCCAGTATGCCCGGTACTTGATGATGATGGTGAGTTGCCATTTCGTACCGGATATAATACAATGGAAACCCAGAAAAAAAAGTTATGAAATGTTATGTAGACTCAGTCCTAGCATATGGATGTAAATCATGGACAATATGACAACAGACAAGAAAATTACAGGAAGCTGTAGAAATGTGGTTGTACAGAAGAATGTTGAGAATACCATGGGCAGCTAAGAAGAGTAATGAAAATGTTCTGAAAGAGGTCAAAGCAAAAAGAGAGCTAATTTCCAATATTAAGAAAAAGCAATAATCAGTTTTAATGGGATTACTGTGACCACAAACCACTCTCCATGTGTGTGCCACATATTTACACCCCAGAAAGAAACACTAAATATAACAACATCATGTGCCGTCTGTGATATTAATGACCACAGACCAGGAGCCTCCAGTATGATTGATACAACTGTTGCACCAAGCATTTCATCAGCAGAGCCATATCTATGGAATGTTAATCTGACATTGTTCTTGAATGATGTCCAAGTTAATGAGACATCAGAATCGTGTGGGCGGCAGCTACAAGAGGGGAGCGGAGAACATCAAGTTCTGCTGCTGTGGGGGAGACTTGCCTTGCTATCCCAGAATTGCCTTAAATGGGATCACTGTAGTTGAAAACTTCTCCTCTTGTGTAAACTACACATTCACATCTAAGAGTGAATCAGTGAAGGTCACAAAATCATATTCTCTCTGTGGTTTTACTAACTACAGGTCAGGTGGCTTCTGTTGGATTGGAAATGATAACTACCACCACTGTGTGTCTATATGTTTGGAATTGGAGTCATCAATGACGGCCTAACATCATCAAGTGCTATGACGATCATCATTTTCGGGAGGACGTGAACTCCCATGGTATATGGTGGATAGGCGGTAGGAACCATTGAAGGCTATGTCTGAAAAGTGTTCCTTCTTGCAGTTTCCTCATATTCCAAGTCCGGCTTGTTGCAGGAGCTACTGAGTTAAGTGCTCTGGGCACACCGTGAGCTGTGTGTTTCATCCGTTTTGATCCTGCTTCGATATCCCGCTTGTTTACGATGAATGATGATATCGTATGACAGGGAACAATTGGCTGTGTTCACTTTCTGCGCGGTTTCGCCTTATGTCTTTTGGCGTGTGCTGAGACTGCTACGATAGTGACTACAGTTACCTTTCTTTGCTTGGGAGATTAGTTAGTAATTCGGATGATTCCACTGGCACGGGCGGTTGAGCAATTATGGATTTTAATTCGTTTGCTGTGATACCGAGGCCTTCCATAACCAATAACAATAATAACAATAACAATAATCAGTTTTTGGCCAAGTAATTAGAACAGCTGGAATATATTGCGACAACTGGAAAAATTAAGGGACGAAGAGATTGAGGGAAACAAGGACAAAGGATACCAGACAGCTTAAGAGAATGAGCCGATAGCTCAGTGGTTAGTGAACTGGACTACAAAGCACAAGAGATAGGGTTCGATCCCAACCGACAGCTTTCATTTCACCCAACCATTAATGGGTACCGGATTTTTTTCTGGGAAAGTAAAGCGGCACGGGCGTAAAACCGACCACTTTACCCCAAAAACCATGTGCCGAAGTTCTGTAACATATATGGGCACTAACACCATATTCCCTATACGCCACTTGGCGTGACGGGGGTACTTTACTTTTAAGAGAATGGCTTGGTAGAAGGTCAACAACAAAAATGGTAAATAACCGTCGAGATCGAGAGTTCTGGAATGACATGATCACCTACGCCAGCAGGCATGATACTTGATGATAAATATGATGATAATATATTATTAAGAAACTATCATCCAGAGATTGAGACTGTTTTGAAATCCAGTGTTGATTATATTGCTTCGTCCTTGTAGACAGTTGTCTTGCCTTGTGCTGTGCTCCTTACACTCCAACTCATCCATTCTCATAGTGAATTTATTTCAGTTCGCAGCCTGCTTCTTCTTCTTCTGCATTCTTCCTCCTGCTATCCCCCGTCGTCGTAGTCCTTGAATAGACGTCAATTTGGTTTGGACGTTATTTGTGGTCGTTTACAGCAAGCTGCTAAATTTTGAGACTTACGACCCCGGCCATCCGACTTCAGTAAACAATGTGAGATCTGGGAGTTTTATTTGCTTTCCCTTGTTGATCAGTACATTCAACACTTTCCTCTACAAGTCCTTTCTCTTCCACCCACAAACACACATTTGTAATATTCCCCACCACCCACACAAAATTGTATCCTCCCCTTTACCCACACATAATTCTCCCCTCTTTTCCACACTCACAAAATTCTCCCCTCCCTTCCACACTCACAAAATTCTCCCTTCACCCACACATAATTCTCCCCTCTCTTTCACACTCACAAAATTTTCCCTTCACCCACAAAAAATTCTCTCCTCCCTTTCATACTCACAAAATTCTCCCTTCACCCACACAAAATTCTCCCTTCACCCACACAAAATTCTCCCTTCACCCCCACAAAAATCTCCCATCCCTTTCACACTCACAAAATTCTCCCTTCCGCCCACACAAAATTATCCCCTCCCTTTCAAACTCACAGAATTCTCCCTTCCGCCCACACAAAATTATCTCCTTCCTTCCACACACACAAAATTATCTCCTTCCTTCCACACACACAAAATTATCTCCTTCCTTCCACACACACAAAATTATCTCCTGCCTTCCACACTCACAAAATTCTCCCTTCCGCCAACACATAATTCTCCCTTCACCCACACTTAATTCTCCCCTCCCTTCCACACTCACAAAATTCTCCCTTCCACACTCACAAAATTCTCCCTTCCACGCACACAAAATTCTCCCCTCCCTTCCACACTCACAATATTCTCCCTTCACCCACACAAAATTCTCCCCTCCCTTTCAAACTAACAAAATTCTCCCACCCACCCACACAAAATTATCTCGTTCCTTCCACACTCACAAAATTCTCCCCTCCCTTCCACACTCACAGAATTCTCGCTTCCACGCGCACAGAAGTCTCCCCTCCCTTCCACACTCACAAAATTCTCCCTTCACCCACACAAAATTCTCCCCTCCCTTTCACACTCACAAAATTCTCCCTTTCGCCCACACAAAATTCTCTCCTCCCTTTCACACTTACAAAATTCTCCCTTCACCCACACAAAATTCTCCCCTTCCTTTCACACTCACAAAATTCTCCCTTCCGCCCACACAAACTTCTCTCCTCCCTTTCACACTCACAAAATTCTCCCCTTCCTTTCACACTCACAAAATTCTCCCTTCACCCACACAAAATTCTCCCCTTCCTTTCACACTCACATAATTCTCCCTTCCGCACACACAAAATTCTCCCCTCCCTTCCACACTCACAAAATTCTCCCCTCCCTTCCACACACACACAATTCTCACCTCCCCTCCACCCACACAACATTCTCACCTCCCCTCCACCCACACACAATTCTCCCCTCCACCCACACAAAATTTTCTCCTCCCCTCCACCCACACAAAATTCTCTCCTCTTCTCTACCCACACAAAATTCTCCCCACCCCTCTACCCACACAAAGTTCTCCCCTCCACCCTCACCCACCCTTACCCATCCAATACAGATCACCTTGTCTTCTCCTTCACCTACTCCCTCCTACAAAAATCTGCCCACACAACCCACCAGTCAATGCCCTGTCATGTCAATGCCTGTCATGTCAATGCCCTGTCATGTCAATGCCCTGTCATGTCAATGCCCTGTCATGTCAATGCCCTGTCATGTCAATGCCCTGTCATGTCAATGCCCCTCGAACTGCCACCCTTCTTTAACTATGAAAGCAACACAATTGTTCATATTCCCCAATAGCCCCATTGACACGAAGTCTATACAAGCCCGGATCACTTTCAAATAAATACAAAATTACGCGAGGTGAATAAACGATTCCAGTGTCCATGATAGCCCGTGTGAATAGCAGATAGCGTATACGCTGTCTCAGTGTTATTTTTATTCATTATAACTAGGTTAGTAAAGGTGTATAAAAGGTGTGTAGGTAAGTGGTAAATGATGAGGGGTATTTGAAGGTATATTGTGAAGTTTCAATAAGAATTTGAGGACGTCTGTACTTTGAATAATTTATGTTATTTAGTTATTTGCGGGTCATCATAATTGCACTTTGAACAGGTTTATGTGGGCCTAGGTAGCCTAGTTGGGAAAACCACCCGAATGGGCTACCCACGTTCGGACAACCCGTGTTCGATTCCCGCTGGAAGCGGTGTGCGTTTTACTCGTGGTTGGAAAAAAAAAATACCCCCGCGGTCGACCCAGCCGATGGCAGAAATGGGTACCAGAGTAGAAATCTGGGAAGTTGAGGACTGCAGCCTCACGTCGTGAACTTCGATGCTTGAAGCGACACTATCCAGAAGTCTCCGAACACTTATAGATAGGCGGCCGAACACATATGGGTAAAAACTCGCGTGCTTAGACGCCGATTCAAATCTCGTACTTTACCTTTACATGTCCATAGGTGC
>JAVIAB010000101.1:11966750-11991743 GCA_032433765.1 Megaustenia siamemsis
GGCTTTTTATGCAAGATTGTGTGCTGTCACTAGATTTGTTTAATATTTATAGTGACATTATTTTAAGATCCATAAGGGGCATGCCTGGAATAGCAATTGGATGTCATCATATAAATAATCTAAGCTATGCTGATGATGCAGTCTTAATCGCTAAGAGTGAAAATGAGTTACAAGAAATGTTGGACGTTATAGTGAAAGAAAGCAAAAATAAAGGACTCAGCCTTAATAGCAGAAAGACAGAAGTGATGGTAACAACAAAGAAAAAGACATCACCTCAGTGCAAAATAAAATCAAGTGGAACAATATTAAGACAGGTAAATGAATTTAAATATTTGGGAACTTTGTTAACCTCAAACGGAAGATGTACAAAAGAGGTGAGATGCAGAATTGCTCAGGCAAAAGCAGCTTTCCAAAAAAAACAAAACTATGCAATCCATTTTTGACAATAGATACCAGAAAAAGAGTTCTTAAATGTTATGTAGAGCCAGTCTTAACATATGCATGAGAATCATGGACAATAGGACAACAGATAAGTAAATCAATGGAGGCTGTAGAAATGTGATTTTACAGAAAAATGTTAACAATACCAGGGACAGTTAAAAAGAGTAGTGAAAACGTTCTGATAGAGGCTAATGCTAAAAGAGAGCTAATTTCTAAACCCGCTCTCATCTAACCATGTTGAATGTATAGCAGAAGAAGCCCTTGTATCATCAACCCAAAGTTGTGCTACCAATGCCAGTCCTGGACCCTAGATACAAGAACATTAAGAACAATACAGAGATGAAATGTGTTAGACGAATGACAGGAAACAGTCTGAGAGATAAGATCAGAAATGAAGAACAAATTTTAAAAAAGCTAGGAATAGCCCACGCCATAGAATACATAAAGAAACAACAGATAAAATGGTCTGGCCACGTGACAAGGCAGAGTAATCAAAACACAACACAACGAGCGTTCAATAAACTTTGCGAGAATACCAGACCCAAGGGCCGACCACGAAAAAGATGGATTGACAGAATATTAGAAGCACTAGGAAACATAACAGCAGCAGAGGCGAACAGAAGAGCAAAAAACCGACAATTATTCCCCCCCCCCCGCCACCTTTTAACCTGAAAGGCAAATGAGTATGGAAGGAAAGAAATACATGTAGCTGTTGTTACGCATTAAGCTGTTGTTACGCATTGAGCTGTTGTTACTCATTGAGCTGTTGTTGCTCATTGAGCTGTTGTTACGCATTGATCTGTTGTTACGCATTAAGCCGTTGTTACTCATTGAGCTGTTGTTACGCATTGAGCTGTTGTTACGCATTGAGCTGTTGTTACGCATTAAGCTGTTGTTACGCATTAAGCTGTTGTTACGCATTGAGCTGTTGTTACGCATTGATCTGTTGTTACGCATTAAGCTGTTGTTACTCATTGAGCCGTTGTTACTCATTGAGCTGTTGTTACTCATTGAGCTGTTGTTACTCATTGAGCCGTTGTTACTCATTGAGCCGTTGTTACTCATTGAGCTGTTGTTAAGCATTGAGCTGTTGTCACGAATTAAGCTGTTGTTACGCATTGAGCTGTTGTCACACATTAAAATGTCGTTACGCTTTAGGCTGTTGTCACGCATTAAGCTGTTGTTACACATTAAGCTTTTGTTATGCTTTAAGTTGTTGTTAGGCTTTAAGCTGTTGTTACACATTAAACTTTTGTAACACATTAAGCTGTTGTTACATATTAAGCTGTTGTTACGCATTAAGCTGTTGTTACATATTAAGCTGTTGTTACGCTTTAGGCTGTTCTTACGCATTAAGCTGTTGTTACGTACTCAGCTGTTGTTGCGCATTAGAAAATGGTATTTTATTTGCCACTCTCATCCACCCTGGAGTAGCACTGACAATTACACGGGTATTTAGTTTTGAATATACGAGAAGCAGTGCGGCCAGAATACGAGCCCCATGTCGAGGGAGACAATTCTGAGATGGGTGTGTTGAATGGGAGATTCTCACTTTTAAATAAAACGAAGTGACTGAAAGAAAAGGTATAGGACAAATGCAATAAATGTGATGGGTGTGTTCGGATTGTGGATTTGAATTGCGAAGCAGAGAAAGACTAGCAAGAATGGAAATCTTATTCTTGAGACGTAAATATATATATATATATATATATATATATATATATATATATATATATATATATATATATATATATATATATATAAAGTAAGTAACGAGCCCCCGTCATGCCAAGTGGCGTATAGGGAATATGGTGTTAGTTACCATAAATTTTACAGACCTTTAGCACAAGCTTTTTCGGGTAATGTGGTCGGCATTACGTCCGTGCCGCTTTACTTTCCCAGAAAAAAATCCGGTACCTATATAAGGCTGGGTGAATCTGGAAGTCGTTGGTTGGGATCGAACCCTACCCCTTGTCCTTTGTAGTCCTGTTCATTAACCACTGAGCTATCGCGGCTCCATTATATATATGGCGTAGGTGATCATGTCTCTCAACAACTTTTGATTTCGACAGCTATTTATCATTTCTGTTGACCTTCTGCCAAGTCATTCTTTTAACCTGTCTGGTATTTTTTCTCTTTGCTTCCCTCTATTTCTTCGTCCCTCAATTTTCCCAGTTGTTACAATATATTCCAGTTGTTCTCTTCTCATTACATGACCAAAAATGGTGATTGTTTCTTCCTAATATTGGACATTAGCTCTCTTTTTGCTTTTATATATATATATATATATATATATATATATATATATATATATATATATATATAAATGTCAGAGTAGTTATATAGGATGAGAACTTGGTGATACAGGAGGGGCAAGCTATTGATTTGAATAATAGATTACGATCCTTGAATGACAAAACTGAGAGGTGTCGGTGTTCCATCGTACAAGTTGAAATGTACTTAATATGACTTGTGATAACAGATATTTTCTCTTAACTCTTTCCGTACGGCAGCTTTTTATCAACGCCGCGCAAGAGATTTCATGAACAAAATTGTTCATTGTTTTAAGAATAAATCTACATATTTAACTAACATTCAAAATACAATATATAATTTTATAGATAATTAAACAAGGAATCAGATTTCACCAATACCGATATGATACAAGATATGTAAAAAGAATATGGTTTGTTGATGTTTCACGCTAATCAAATTGAGAGTGACGCACTATGCGGCGAAACGTACGCGGTCGAAATCTACATGGCGCACAGTGCGACGAAACGTATGCAAAGAGTTAAATTAGCTGTATTCAATGATCGTTTATTTATATTCTCTCTCTCTCTCTCTCTCTCTCTCTCTCTCTCTCTCTTTCTCTCTCTCTTTCTCTCAAAAGCTAAGACCAAGGTGGGTTATACATCAAAGTGTACCTTTTACTAAGTGACTAAGACCAGGGTGGGTTATACATCAAAGTGTACCTTTTACTAAGTGACTAAGACCAGGGTGGGTTATACATCAAAGTGTACCTTTTACTAAGTGACTAAGACCAGGGTGGGTTATACATCAAAGTGCACCTTTTACTAAGGACTAAGACCAAGGTGGGTTATACATCAAAGTGTAAGTTTTACTAAGTGACTAAGACCAAGGTGGGTTATACATCAAAGTGTACCTTTTACTAAGTGACTAAGACCAGGGTGGGTTATACATCAAAGTGTACCTTTTACTAAGTGACTAAGACCAAGGTGGGTTATACATCAAAGTGTACCTTTTACTAAGTGACTAAGACCAAGGTGGGTTATACATCAAAGTGTACCTTTTACTAAGTGACTAAGACCAAGGTGGGTTAAACATCAAAGTGTACTTTTACTAAGTGACTAAGACCAAGGTGGGTTATACATCAAAGTGTACCTTTTACTAAGTGACTAAGACCAGGGTGGGTTATACATCAAAGTGTACCTTTTACTAAGGACTAAGACCAAGGTGGGTTATACATCAAAGTGTACCTTTTACTAAGTGACTAAGACCAAGGTGGGTTATACATCAAAGTGTACCTTTTACTAAGTGACTAAGACCAGGGTGGGTTATACATCAAAGTGTACCTTTTACTAAGTGACTAAGACCAAGGTGGGTTATACATCAAAGTGTACCTTTTACTAAGTGACTAAGACCAAGGTGGGTTATACATCAAAGTGTACCTTTTACTAAGTGACTAAGACCAAGGTGGGTTATACATCAAAGTGTACCTTTTACTAAGTGACTAAGACCAAGGTGGGTTATACATCAAAGTGTACCTTTTACTAAGTGACTAAGACCAGGGTGGGTTATACATCAAAGTGTACCTTTTACTAAGTGACTAAGACCAAGGTGGGTTATACATCAAAGTGTACCTTTTACTAAGTGACTAAGACCAAGGTGGGTTATACATCAAAGTGTACCTTTTACTAAGTGACTAAGACCAGGGTGGGTTATACATCAAAGTGTACCTTTTACTAAGTGACTAAGACCAAGGTGGGTTATACATCAAAGTGTACCTTTTACTAAGTGACTAAGACCAAGGTGGGTTATGCATCAAAGTGTACCATTTACTAAGGGACTAAGACCAAGGTGGGTTATACATCAAAGTGTACCTTTTACTAAGTGACTAAGACCAAGGTGGGTTATACATCAAAGTGTACCTTTTACTAAGTGACTAAGACCAAGGTGGGTTATGCATCAAAGTGTACCATTTACTAAGGGACTAAGACCAAGGTGGGTTATACATCAAAGTGTACCTTTTACTAAGTGACTAAGACCAAGGTGGGTTATACATCAAAGTGTACCTTTTACTAAGTGACTAAGACCAAGGTGGGTTATGCATCAAAGTGTACCATTTACTAAGGGACTAAGACCAAGGTGGGTTATACATCAAAGTGTACCTTTTACTATGGGACTAAGACCAAGGTGGGTTATACATCAAAGTGTACCTTTTACTAAGGGACTAATACCAAGGTGGGTTAAACATCAAAGTGTACCTTTTACGAAGTGACTAAGACCAAGGTGGGTTATACATCAAAGTGTACCTTTTACTATGGGACTAAGACCAAAGTGGGTTATACATCAAAGTGTACCTTTTACTATGGGACTAAGACCAAAGTGGGTTATACATCAAAGTGTACCATTTACTAAGGGACTATGACCAGGGTGACTTGTGAGCAGTCTTTTATCCTCTTGGCTAAATTATTGACAAAAGTGGTTTGATTAAAGATAAGTTGAACAAATGTGGGTTGAAAACAGTCATTTTTTTGTAGATGAATTACCCACAAAAGTGGTTTGATTAAAGATAAGTTGAAAAAATGTGGGTTGAGAAGAAAGTATTTTTTATTGGAGATGAATTATCCACAAAAGTGGTTTGATTAAAGATAAGTTGAAAAAAATGTGGGTTGAGAAGAAAGTAATTTGTTGTAGATGAATTATCCACAAATTTGGTTTGATTAAAGATAAGTTGAAAAAATGTGGGTTGAAATCAGTCATTTTTTGTAGATGAATTATCCACAAAAGTGGTTTGTTTAAAGATAAGTTTTAAAAAATTTGGGTTGAAATCAGTCATTTTTTGTAGATGAATTATCCACAAAAGTGGTTTGATTAAAGATACGTTGAAAAAATGTGGGTTGAGAAGAAAGTATTTTTTTGTAGATGAATTATCCACAAAAGTGGTTTGATTAAAGATAAGTTGAAAAAATGTGGGTTGAGAAGAAAGTATTTTTTGTAGATGAATTATCCACAAATGTGGTTTG
Source organism: Megaustenia siamemsis (assembly GCA_032433765.1). Classification (NCBI taxonomy): domain Eukaryota; kingdom Metazoa; phylum Mollusca; class Gastropoda; order Stylommatophora; family Ariophantidae; genus Megaustenia; species Megaustenia siamemsis. The sequence continues at coordinate 11,972,462 of JAVIAB010000101.1, forward strand.
AGAAAAATAGGCGACATAAACTTCAACGACGTTTCGGCTCTATAGTTCTTCATCAGGAACAAACAAAGAACACACACAGATATGTTAGTGAATAAAACTAATCATACACAGCTAACTAGTAATGAAACAAGTTTCATTTTGTTGTCAATTTGGCTTCATTACTAGTTAGCTGTGTAGGATTAGTGTTTTTCACTTACATATATGTGTGTGTGTGTTTGTTTGCTTGTTCCTGCTGAAAGTCTATTGAGCCGAAACATCGTTAAAATCTGTGTCGTCTATTAATCACGTAAAGCTTTTACCATACCATTTTTTCTATTTTTTTTTAAATTCTCCCTCACATTTAGCTTTACTACAGCTTCGCATTTTCGTGCATTCATAGGCAGTACTTTGCCTTGGCCCCGTTTGAGAAAAATAAAGGTTTTTCTTTTTATGGATACAATATCGGCAAATGTGGTTTGAGAAGTGTCTTTCTTTTTATGGATACAATATTGGCAAATGTGGTTTGAGAAGTGTCTTTCTTTTTATGGATACAATATTGGCAAATGTGGTTTGAGAAGTGTCATTCTTTTTATGGATACAATATCGGCAAATGTGGTTTGAGAAGTGTCTTTTTTTATGGATACAATATCGGCAAATGTGGTTTGAGAAGTGTCTTTTTTTATGGATACAATATCGGCAAATGTGGTTTGAGAAGTGTCTTTCTTTTTATGGATACAATATCGGCAAATGTGGTTTGAGAAGTGTCTTTTTTTATGGATACAATATCGGCAAATGTGGTTTGAGAAGTGTCTTTCTTTTTATGGATACAATATCGGCAAATGTGGTTTGAGAAGTGTCTTTCTTTTTATGGATACAATATTGGCAAATGTGGTTTGAGAAGTGTCTTTCTTTTTATGGATACAATATCGGCAAATGTGGTTTGAGAAGTGTCTTTTTTATGGATACAATATCGGCAAATGTGGTTTGAGAAGTGTCTTTCTTTTTATGGATACAATATCGGCAAATGTGGTTTGAGAAGTGTCTTTCATTTTATGGATACAATATCGGCAAATGTGGTTTGAGAAGTGTCTTTCTTTTTACGGATACAATATCGGCAAATGTGGTTTGAGAAGTGTCTTTCTTTTTATGGATACAATATCGGCAAATGTGGTTTGAGAAGTGTCTTTCTTTTTATGGATACAATATCGGCAAATGTGGTTTGAGAAGTGTCTTTTTTATGGATACAATATCGGCAAATGTGGTTTGAGAAGTGTCTTTCTTTTTATGGATACAATATCGGTAAATGTGGTTTGAGAAGTGTCTTTCTTTTTATGGATACAATATCGGCAAATGTGGTTTGAGAAGTGTCTTTTTATGGATACAATATCGGCAAATGTGGTTTGAGAAGTGTCTTTTTTATGGATACAATATCGGCAAATGTGGTTTGAGAAGTGTCTTTCTTTTTATGGATACAATATTGGCAAATGTGGTTTGAGAAGTGTCTTTCTTTTTATGGATACAATATCGGCAAATGTGGTTTGAGAAGTGTCTTTCTTTTTATGGATACAATATCGGCAAATGTGGTTTGAGAAGTGTCTTTCTTTTTATGGATACAATATCGGCAAATGTGGTTTGAGAAGTGTCTTTCTTTTTATGGATACAATATCGGCAAATGTGGTTTGAGAAGTGTCTTTTTTATGGATACAATATCGGCAAATGTGGTTTGAGAAGTGTCTTTTTTATGGATACAATATCGGCAAATGTGGTTTGAGAAGTGTCTTTCTTTTTATGGATACAATATCGGCAAATGTGGTTTGAGAAGTGTCTTTTTTATGGATACAATATCGGCAAATGTGGTTTGAGAAGTGTCTTTCTTTTTATGGATACAATATCGGCAAATGTGGTTTGAGAAGTGTCTTTCTTTTTATGGATACAATATCGGCAAATGTGGTTTGAGAAGTGTCTTTCTTTTTATGGATACAATATCGGCAAATGTGGTTTGAGAAGTGTCTTTCTTTTTATGGATACAATATCGGCAAATGTGGTTTGAGAAGTGTCTTTTTTTATGGATACAATATCCGCAAATGTGGTTTGAGAAGTGTCTTTCTTTTTATGGATACAATATCGGTAAATGTGGTTTGAGAAGTGTCTTTCTTTTTATGGATACAATATCGGCAAATGTGGTTTGAGAAGTGTCTTTTTTATGGATACAATATCGGCAAATGTGGTTTGAGAAGTGTCTTTTTTTATGGATACAATATCGGCAAATGTGGTTTGAGAAGTGTCTTTCTTTTTATGGATACAATATCGGCAAATGTGGTTTGAGAAGTGTCTTTCTTTTTATGGATACAATATCGGCAAATGTGGTTTGAGAAGTGTCTTTTTTTATGGATACAATATCCGCAAATGTGGTTTGAGAAGTGTCTTTCTTTTTATGGATACAATATCGGTAAATGTGGTTTGAGAAGTGTCTTTCTTTTTATGGATACAATATCGGCAAATGTGGTTTGAGAAGTGTCTTTTTTATGGATACAATATCGGCAAATGTGGTTTGAGAAGTGTCTTTTTTTATGGATACAATATCGGCAAATGTGGTTTGAGAAGTGTCTTTCTTTTTATGGATACAATATCGGCAAATGTGGTTTGAGAAGTGTCTTTCTTTTTATGGATACAATATCGGCAAATGTGGTTTGAGAAGTGTCTTTCTTTTTATGGATACAATATCGGTAAATGTGGTTTGAGAAGTGTCTTTCTTTTTATGGATACAATATCGGCAAATGTGGTTTGAGAAGTGTCTTTCTTTTTATGGATACAATATCGGCAAATGTGGTTTGAGAAGTGTCTTTCTTTTTATGGATACAATATCGGCAAATGTAGTTTGAGAAGTGTCTTTCTTTTTATGGATACAATATCGGCAAATGTGGTTTGAGAAGTGTCTTTCTTTTTATGGATACAATATCGGCAAATGTGGTTTGAGAAGTGTCTTTCTTTTTATGGATACAATATCGGCAAATGTGGTTTGAGAAGTGTCTTTTTTATGGATACAATATCGGCAAATGTGGTTTGAGAAGTGTCTTTCTTTTTATGGATACAATATCGGCAAATGTAGTTTGAGAAGTGTCTTTCTTTTTATGGATACAATATCGGCAAATGTGGTTTGAGAAGTGTCTTTTTTTTTATGGATACAATATCGGTAAATGTGGTTTGAGAAGTGTCTTTCTTTTTATGGATACAATATCGGCAAATGTGGTTTGAGAAGTGTCTTTCTTTTTATGGATACAATATCGGCAAATGTAGTTTGAGAAGTGTCTTTCTTTTTACGGATACAATATCGGCAAATGTAGTTTGAGAAGTGTCTTTCTTTTTATGGATACAATATCGGCAAATGTAGTTTGAGAAGTGTCTTTCTTTTTATGGATACAATATCGGCAAATGTAGTTTGAGAAGTGTCTTTCTTTTTATGGATACAATATCGGCAAATGTGGTTTGAGAAGTGTCTTTCTTCCAGTAGCTGAATTGTTGATAAAGGTGGTTTGAGAACAAAGTCTTTCCATTTCTAGATTATTTGTCCGGAAAATTGGTTTGAGAACAAAGCCTTTCCATTTCTAGATTATTTGTCCGGAAAATTGGTTTGAGAACAAAGTCTTTCCATTTCTAGATTATTTGTCCGGAAAATTGGTTTGAGAACAAAGCCTTTCCATTTCTAGATTATTTGTCCGGAAAATTGGTTTGAGAACAAAGACTATTTTTCTTCTATATGATTTGTCGACGAATGTGATTTGATGTTAGAATTCTTATCGTAAATAAAAGTTGGTTTGATATCGAAGTTTTCCTTCCCCTTAAAGGTAGTCCTATATGAAAGTGTTTCCCATCCTTGTTGAGTAAGACCGACGCAGGTTGAGACCAATCCTTGCTGTTATTTGTATATTACAAACAAATATATAATACTTGTATTTTGAAAACATTCGGGAAAAAAAAATTCAGAAACTGCGATAGAAAACACACACACGAAACAGCTTTGAACTTGCACCATTCAGAGCATGGCTTTCATTTACGTATTCAAGTGAGCATTTAAATCGATTTTTAAAAAAAAAAGGTTGACAAATTGTTCATACCTGTATTTCTTACATATATAATTAGAAGAGCCAGTCTTAACATACGGATGCGAGTCATGGACAATCAGACAACAGACAAGAAAATCACTGGAGTCTGTAGAAATGTGGTTTTGCAGAAGAATGTTGAGAATACCATGGACAACTAAGAAGAGTAATGAAGATGTTCTGAGAGAGGTCAAACCAAAAAGAGAGCTAATTTCCAATATTAGGAAGAAACAAGCATCATTTTTGGGCCATGTAATGAGAAGAGAACACCTGGAATATATTGTAACAACTGGAAAAATTGAGGGACGAAGAGATAGAGGGAAGCAAAGAGAAAAAATAACAGACAGCTTAAGAGAGTGGCTTGGCAGAAGGTCAACAACAGAAATGATAAATAGCTGTGGAGATCGAAGGTTCTCTTTCACCTTAGAGTGTGTTTCCAAAGATTGCGGTCTGCAGCTATGTCTTCCCATGCTAACACCGACGTCGAGGGTTGTGGAGAGACCTGATCACCTACGCCAGTAGGACCGGTACTTGATGATGATGATAATTGGAAGATTCAAATGTAGCAAAATTGTTGCTTTGTACACTTCTATCATCATCATGTGCCATACCGGTACACTTCTATACAGATCAGAGAAACTTGGATTGCCTATGCAGGGCAGGAGAAAAGGTTAAACAGCTTTCATGTGCTTCGCCTTTTAAATATTCATTATCATCATCATGTGCCATACCGGTTGGTGTGGGCGATCATGTCCTTCCACAATCTTCTATCTACAGTGCATCGTATCAGTTCTTTTGTTGACTGTTTTCCATGCCATGACACCAAGCTATCCATTATTTTCTCTCTTTGTCGTCCGCGATCTCTCTTTCTTTTTATTTTGTCAGTTGTAACCAAGTATTCCAAATTTCCTCTTCTCATGATGTGCCCGAAAAATGTTGATTGTATCTTTCTTATGTTTTTTAGGAGCTGCCTTTTTGTGTTGGCCTCTTTGAGAACTTCCTCTTTGATCTTTTTAGCTGTCCAGGGAACTTTCAACATTCTTCTGAGAAATCACATCTCTGTGGCCTCTAATCGTCTATTCATTTATTTGTCTACTTTCCATGATTCGCTTCCATAGGTCAGAATAGGTTCTATATAGCACCGATGAACTCTCTTTCTCATTTCTACTGACATAGATTTGTTGCATAAGATATGTTCCAATTTCTGAAATGCTATTTTGGCCTGAGCTATTCTGCTTTTTATTTCCGTGGTGCATCTCCCATCTGATGTTATTGTGCCCAAGTATGTATCTAAAGATTATGAATATCAAATGGCAAGACAAAGTAACCAGCTATAATGTCTTAAAAGCGATCCAAACTCCCATCCATCATGGCACCACTTAGGAGTCGTAGACAAAGGGGCTGGGTCATGTAAGAAGAATGGTAAATATTCGTATTCCCAAAACAAATATGGCCCTTCCAGGGCTTATCAGCCGGTCTATTAGAGGCTATTGTGTATTTTTTTTTTTAGGTTCTGTTATTGTCGAACAGCTTCTCTCGTGGCTAATTCTACCAATGTTTGACAAACACACATGGCCACAGAATGAACAAGTCAGGCCCACTGATCCACAGGGTTTACCCTTTTTCATGAGTCTTTTCTCTTCTAAGTTTTGTCTTAGTACAGTCTCAAATAGGAGCCGCGATAGCTCAGTGGTTAGTGAACTGGACTACAAAGGACAAGGGGTAGTGTTCGATCCCAACCGACGGCTTCCGGGTTAACCCAGCCTTAAACGGGTACCGGATTTTTTTTCTGGGAGAGTAAAGCAGTACTGGCGTAATACCGACCACATTATCCTAAAAATCATGTGCTGAAGGTCTGTAAAATATATGGTCACTAACACCATATTTCCCTATACGCCACTTGGCGTGACGGGGGTACGGTACTTTACTCTTTTTTACAGTCTCAAATGATGTTATACATTTCCTTATACATGCTCTCCATGATGTGCGATCACTTGCCAGATGTTCCCAGTCACAGATGGAGAAGTCATTCAGAGATGATTTACAAAACAAATATTGTATGGCGAATTTAAGGACGGAAAAAGACCAAATGGCAGACCAGTGCTGAGATATAAGGATGTTTGCAGGGCTTCCTTGAGGGAATTCTCTATCAGGGAAAAAAAACTGGTAAAATCTGGCTGAAGATCATAGCACAAGGAGAACACTAAAACAGAACACAGAGAACATTAAAACAGAACACAGAGAACACTAAAACACAACACAGAGAACACTAAAATAGAACACAGAGAACACTAAAATAGAACACATAGAACACTAAAATAGAACACAGAGAACACTAAAACAGAACACAGGGAACACTAAAATAGAACACAGAGAACACTAAAACAGAACACAGAGAACACTAAAACAGAACACAGGGAACACTAAAATAGAACACAGAGAACACTAAAACAGAACACAGAGAACACTAAGACAGAACACAGAGAACACTAAAATAGAACACAGAGAACACTAAAATAGAACACAGAGAACACTAAAATAGAACACAAAGAACACTAAAACAGAACACAGAGAACACTAAAATAGAACACAGAGAACACTAAAATAGAACACAGAGAACACTAAAACAGAACACAGAGAACACTAAAAAAGAACACAGAGAACACTAAAATAGAACACAGAGAACACTAAAACAGAACACAGAGAACACTAACACAGAACACAGAGAACGCTAAAACAGAACACCGAGAACGCTAAAACAGAACACAGAGAACACTAAAACACAACACAGAGAACACTAAAACAGAACACAGAGAACACTAAAACAGAACACAGAGAACACTAAAACAGAACACAGAGAACACTAAAATAGAACACAGAGAACACTAAAACAGAACACTAAAATAGAACACAGAGAACGCTAAAATAGAACACAGAAAACACTAAAGTAGAACACAGAAAACACTAAAATAGAACACAGAGAACACTAAAACAGAACACAGAGAACACTAAAACAGAACACAGAGAACACTAAAACAGAACACAGAGAACACTAAAATAGAACACAGAGAACACTAAAACAGAACACAGAGAACGCTAAAATAGAATACAGAAAACACTAAAGTAGAACACAGAAAACACTAAAATAGAACACAGAGAACACTAAAACAGAACACAGAGAACACTAAAATAGAACACAGAGAACACTAAAACAGAACACAGAGAACACTAAAACAGAACACAGAGAACACTAAAACAGAACACAGAGAACACTAAAACAGAACACAGAGAACACTAAAACAGAACACAGAGAACACTGAAACAGAACACAGAGAACACTAAAACAGAACACAGAGAACGCTAAAACAGAACACAGAGAACACTAAAACAGAACACAGAGAACACTAAAATAGAACACAGAGAACACTAAAACAGAACACGGAGAACACTAAAACAGAACACAGAGAACACTAACACAGAACACAGAGAACACTAAAACGGAACCCCGAGAACGCTAAAACAGAACACAGAGAACACTAAAACAGAACACAGAGAACACTAAAACAGAACACAGAGAACAAAAATAAAAAATGGCACGGCAACTTTCGAGGCAGTGCTGAAATTAAATTCAGAAGACAAACGGCGCAGGAGAAATGAGACGAGGCCAGACACCAAGAATACATCTTGTTCGTTCTGTGGATGGATCTGTCTGTCCAATATTAGCAGATTCAGCCACGAGAGAAGCTGTTCAGCAAAGCAGCATCCAGCATAAGACACTAATATTTTTACCAAACTACTGACTTATCTGTGATGAGAAGAGATAATAACCGAATAGCAAAGCAAGCCCTCATGTGGGAAACAACAGGTAAGAGGAAAAGAGGCAGACCCAGAGAGACACTGAGAAGAACATTGATCAGAGAGGCGGCATCAGGAGGAATCGGCTCCCTCAATGAGATAGAGTTGCTTGCACAGAACAGAGACAGATGGCGAGATTTGATAAATGATCTTTACAAGAATTAAAAACTGCTAGAATAAAAATGAAAAGTTCGGCAAGAAGAGATACAAGAGCTTATATAGACAACTTGGCAGAGAAAGCAGAGACAGCTGCAATTACAGGAGACAGCAGAACTCTTTATACTGTACAAAAGATGCTGACAAACACCTATACATCCAGTGGAACACCAATTCTAGACAAATCTGGATTAATGCTAACAACAAGCGCAGACATAAAAGCCCGTTGGGCGGAACACTTCAAAGAAATTCTTAACCGTCCACTACCTCACAGTTTAATAGATTTTGAAGCTGAAACACCAGCAGCAGAATTAGATGTAAATTTAGATGACTTCACCTTGAGTGAAATAGAAACCACCTTAAAGCTAATGACCAATAACAAGGCTGCTGGAGAGGATAAGTTAACAGCTGAGATCCTCAAGGCAATTGATAGCCATAATTTAATACATCTCCAAAAAATGTTCAACATCATTTGGAAAACAGAGAAGACGCCTCATAAATGGAAAAAAGGAATCATTGTTAAGATCCCAAAAAAGGGCAATCTTAGAGATTGTAACAATTGGAGAGGCGTGACACTTTTGTCAGTTGCCTCAAAATTATTCTGTAAAATCATCCTAAATAGAATAAAGGATTCAATAGATACAGTAATGCGTGAAGAACAGGCTGGGTTTAGAAAAGGGAGAAGCTGTCTTGACCACATTTTCACTCTACGACTTATATTGGAGGAACACATTGAAAAGCAAAAACCTTTTGTACTTAACTTCATCGACTTCAAAAAAGCATTTGATAGTATTCATAGAGATTCTTTGTGGAAAATTCTGAAGCAATATGGCTTACCATCAAAAATCATAAATATTATCAAAGACATGTATGATGGTTACACATGTGCAGTTCGAACAGAGGAAGGACTGAGCGAATGTTTCCCAATAGAAACTGGGGTTAAACAAGGATGTATTTTATCGCCCTTGTTATTTGGAATTGTTATGGACTTCATAATGAAGAAATGCTGCACTGGTAATAAAGGCATCGAATGGATACAAGGAGACCATTTGGAGGACCTGGACTTTGCTGATGACATAGTTCTCATCAGCAATCAGATAAAAACGATGCAGGAAAACACAAATGAACTATCATCAATAGCCAGCAAAATTGGGCTTGAGGTCAATCATGAAAAGACTAAAGTCATGAAAAGTTTAATTCCAACAAGTGACAAAATATACATGGAAAACAAACCAGTAGAAGAGATCGATCACTTCATCTATCTTGGAAGTCACATTGATCGAGAAGGGGATACGAGCAAAGAAATTAGAATCAGACTGGCTAAAGCAGCAATGTCTTTCAGAAGCCTTGAAAAGTTGTGGAAATCAAAACTCATTAGCACAAACACAAAACTTAGGCTATTCAAATCAAATGTACTATCAACCCTTACGTATGCGTGTGAAAGCTGGAAAACAACAAGAGATATAGAAACAAAGTTGAACGCATTCGAAAATAAATGTCTAAGGAAAATACTTGGTATAGAATGGAACGAATTCAAAACAAACGAGGAAATTAGAGAAATCGCCAATCAACCACTAATATCTTCAGTAATAAAGAAAAGACGATGGTCATACGTTGGACATGTGATGAGAAGAGATAATAATCGAATAGCAAAGCAAGCCCTCATATGGGAAACAACAGGTAAAAGAAAAAGAGGAAGACCCAGGGAGACACTGAGAAGAACATTGATGAGAGAGGCAAGAGCAGCAGGAATCGGCTCCCTCAATGAGATAGAACTGCTTGCACAGAACAGAGACAGATGGCGAGATTTGATAAAATATCTTTAAAAGAAAACTGCTAGAACAAAAATTCATATAGGAGAAGGTGTATCTTGGTCTACGCCCCTATGGGCCGGTTACGGCTCGAAAGGTCAATAGATAGATAGAATAAAAATGCAGATAAGAGAAGGAGTATCTGGGTCTGTAGACAGACAGATAGGCAGGCAGGCAGGCATATAGATAGATAGATAGATAGATAGATAGATAGATAGATAGATAGATAGATAGATAGATAGATAGATAGATAGATAGATAGATAGATAGATAGATAGATAGATAGATAGATAGATAGATAGATAGATAGATAGATAGATAGATAGATAGATAGATAGATAGATAGATAGATAGATAGATAGATAGATAGATAGATAGATAGATAGATAGATAGATAGATAGATAGATAGATAGATAGATAGATAGATAGATAGATAGATAGATAGATAGATAGATAGATAGATAGATAGATAGATAGATAGATAGATAGATAGTACCTTGAACATGACAACAGAAGAATTGGGAGATCTGGCTAGAGATAGAAATTATTTAAGACAGGATGTGCTGAATGCAACGTTCTTAGGGTATCTGGCTAGAGACAGATTCTTTCTGACAGGCTGTGGTGAGTGCAACGTTTGTTGGAGATCTGGCTAGAGACAGAGATTCTTTCAGATGAGATGTGTTGAATGTAACGTTCTATGGGAAATCTGGCTAGAGACAGAGATTCTTTCAGATCGGATGTGTTGAATGTAACGTTCTGTGGGAGATCTGGCTAGAGACAAATATTCTTTCAGACTGGCTGTGGTGAATGTAACGTTCTGTGGGAGATCTGGCTAGAGACAGATTCTTTCAAACGGACTGTGGTGAATGTAACGTTCTGTGTGAGATCTGGCTAGAGACAGAGATTCTATCTGACGGACTGTGGTGAATGTAACGTTCTGTGTGAGATCTGGCTAGAGACAGACATTCTTTCAGACAGGTTGTAGTGAATGTAACGTTCTGTGTGAGATCTGGCTAGAGACAGAGATTCTTTCAGACAGGTTGTAGTGAATGTAACGTTCTGTTGGAGATCTGGCTAGAGACAGAGATTCTTTCAGACAGGTTGTAGTGAATGTAACGTCCTGTTGGAGATCTGGCTAGAGACAGAGATTCTTTCAGACAGGTTGTAGTGAATGTAACGTCCTTTTGGAGATCTGGCTAGAGACAGAGATTCTTTCAGACAGGTTGTAGTGAATGTAACGTTCTGTGGGAGATCTGGCTAGAGACAGAGATTCCTTCAGACAGGTTGTAGTGAATGTAACGTTCTGTTGGAGATCAGATTAGAGACAGAGATTCCTTCAGACAGGTTGTAGTGAATGTAACGTTCTGTTGGAGATCTGACTAGAGACAGAGATTCCTTCAGACAGGTTGTAGTGAATGTAACGTGCTGTTGGAGATCTGACTAGAGACAGAGATTCCTTCAGACAGGTTGTAGAGAATGTAACGTGCTGTTGGAGATCTGACTAGAGACAGAGATTCCTTCAGACAGGTTGTAGTGAATGTAACGTCCTGTTGGAGATCTGACTAGAGACAGAGATTCCTTCAGACAGGTTGTAGTGAATGTAACGTGCTGTTGGAGATCTGACTAGAGACAGAGATTCCTTCAGACAGGTTGTAGTGAATGTAACGTCCTGTTGGAGATCTGGCTAGAGACAGAGATTCCTTCAGACAGGTTGTAGTGAATGTAACGTGCTGTTGGAGATCTGACTAGAGACAGAGATTCTTTCTGACAGGTTGTAGTGAATGTAACGTTCTGTTGGAGATCTGGCTAGAGACAGAGATTCTTTTAGATGGACTGTGGTGAGTGCAACGTTCTGCTGCGGACGTTCTGCGATCGATGATAATGGGGTCTCCTGGGGGTGGAGTGAACATATAGGACCAGAGAATAAAGGCGACTTACCCAGTGCAGTCGCCTCGAGGTGTACGTACCGAAAGTTCATTTCACCCACGAAAAAGCACATTTTTAAAATTATCTTATCGTAAGTTGAACCTGCGATTTTTTTGTTGTTGTTGGCCAAAACAAGGTCTGCCAAGTTGGACATTCAAAACCACCAGCAAAACCCGTGTTCAAAAGTACAAACACATCAGGCTTTATATAAACAAAAAAAAGTTTTGCCGTCCGTTCCTTTTATGTTTTGCAATTAATGTTTTGTTTGTTTGTTTGTTTTGTTTGTATGTTTTGTTGTTTGTTTATTAACCGTACGCCATCTTTTTTATTTCAAACGAACACCTTGGGGATTTAATATTGCGTTAATATAATATTTTCCCCTTTGTGTGTGTGTGTGTGTGTGTGGTGTGTGTGTGTGTCTGTGTGTGTGTCTGTGTGTGTGTGTGGTGTGTGTGTGTGTGTGTGTGGTGTGTGTGGTGTGTGTGTGTGTCTGTGTGTTTGTGTGTGTGTGTGTGCGTGCGCGCGGCACCAGTAGCTATGTACCAACGTGCCACCCGTCGAGCAGGCAGACATTTTCCGACTTCGTGATCTAGTACTTTTTTTTTTTTATGGTCAAGAGGTTTACGATTTTGGTAGATGTTTTGATAGATGTTTTGGTAGATGTTTTGGTAGATGTTTTGGTAGATGTTTTGGTTGATGTTTTGGTAGATGTTTTGGTTGATGTTTTCCTATAAAGCTTCATCACGCAACATTGCAAAGAAAGCCATGGAAAGAAATTCTATATATATACTATTATTTTAGCAACGAACTAAAATCATCAGTTGTTATTTTTGTTTACCGTATAAATGCGATGACCGTTAATTTCGACCCAACACATCCGACTTCGGATAAACAGTTTTTACTACTGGATTGCCTTCCCTCTTCAATCTCAGATTATTTAGGTGGATTTGTATGTCCTAGCCTATGTGATGACGTGCAGTAGACGTCTGGTTAGTTTTGATTCATGAATCTGACGTAATCAGTCATGTATAGTTTATGACCTTAATGCATTCAGCCTTTGGGCGTCCGTATTACACAACAGACCCTTTTTGGAATCCCCAGGGGAAAAGACAAAGAGGAAGACCAAGGAATTCTTGGAGAAGACATATAGAAGCAGAGATGAAGATGATGGAGAAGACATGGAAGGATCTTAAAAAATGGCAAGAAACCGAACGAATTGGAAAGTGTTTGTTGAAGACCTATGCTCCACGGGGAGCTGAAAGGTAGAAGAGGAAGAAGATTAGTCTTATGTCCAAGCCTATGTGATGACGTGCAGTAGACGCCTTGTTAGTTTCGATTCGATGAATCTGACGTAATCAGTCACATATGGTTCGTTGACCTTAAAGCATTTGAGCGTCCTTGGCAAAAACTATATCTTCGGTTGACTTATCTCGGGCATGTTGGCATGTGTACCTTTGAACGCATTTGAGACATGCGTATGTTTGTATAACAGAGGGCTTCAATATATATATATATATATATTTTTTTTAATGTGGGTTTCATGTATGTTGTGATAACAAAGTTCGCGGAACGGGTAAGTGTGTTGTTTACATGTGTCGGGTATGTTTATCTTTGTAAAGGGAGGTTTAGTACGGCAGAAGGGGCGGGGCACGATACAAAACAGGGGACGCCCATGACTTGAAAGTGAAAGTAAGTTACATACCAAAGAGGAGGATAATTATTTCCGGTTCATTTCACCGGCCGAGTTTTGAACGCTTGTTGATATCGGCGGAATGTGAGATTCTGGGTTAATTTCAAGGGCTTAGCTGCGAGGGTATTACCCCTCCCTTCCCCCACCCGGTGGAAAATAATAAAAATTTAATAATTAAAATTATATAACTCGTTATAAATGAAAAATATACTAACAACGAAACAAATATCAGCAGGGCTGAAACTAAGAATGGCAAATTGTTACGTCTTCTCAATATTCCTGTATGATGCAGAAACATGGAAATTAGACAAGAAAACAGAACAGAAAATTGAAGCCTTTGAAATGTGGATTTATAGAAGAATAGGTAGAATTGGATGGAAATAAAAGATAACAAACGATAAAGTTTTAAAACAACTGAAAATAAAAGAGAACTACTAAATACAATTAAGACAAGACAAATGAAATTTTTGGGGCATGTTAAAAGACACAACAGCCTACTAAAAGTAATATTGGAAGGAAAAATACAAGGTAAAAGTGGCAGAGGCAGACCAAGACTAATATGGACGAGTAACATCAAAAGATGGACAAGTCAATCTATGACAGCCTGCACCATCAAAGCAAGAGACAGAGTAGAATGGCGATCCATGGTAGCCAACCTTCGTTGCGGAGAAGGCACGCGATGATGATGATGATGATGAACTCGTTATAAAACAATAGCATCTACGCTTGTAATATTATGATAATTATAACAATAAACATGACAATAAATTGTCATAATATGTTTTAGTCTCGAAGTGAATGAATTAGGCGTCCTTAACAACAGCCCGGTGAAAATAAACCGCCATCTTGAGATGCGCCAAAATGTTAGAACATGCGGGAGTACGGGGAAACGAAAAAGCGGGTAGGTTGGCTAGCTGCGCTGTCGTTGATGACGGTCAATCAATGGATCGGGCGGACATCATCAACGCCCTGTGAGATGTGGGAAGAGCACAGGACTTCGACAATCAGGAGTCCGTGTCACTCCTTCAGATGAAAGAGATGGGAGTTAAGATGGACACAGCCAGAAACGAGAAACTTAGTGGGCGTGTAAGAAGACTTATCAACCAACACAGAACTGGAGTCGTCAGTCGCTGGACACAGCGGAACTTGCTGAGGAGGGGATCTGAGCACCTATGGACATGTTCGGAGTGCAATGATGATGACCCGCAAATAACTCAATAACAACTCAATAACAACTCAATAGCAACTCAATAACAACTCAATAATAACTAAATAACTCAGTAACAACCCAGTAACTCAATAATAACTCAGTAACTCAATAATAACTCAATAGTCCCGAAAAATATCGATTTGAGATTATATCAGGGCTATAGAAACAACAGATAAAATGGTTTGGCCATGTGACAAGGCAGAAAGAACAAAACACAACACAACGAGCCTTGTACCTTTTCTTCCAAAGTTGTCTTTTTAAAAAAATGTAAATTACCCCCGTCACGCCAAGTGGCGTATTGGGAATATGGTGTTGATAATCATACATTTTACAGACTTAGCTAGTAGCCTAGTTGGGAAAACCACCCGACTGGGGCCTTGGTAGCCGAGTTGGGAAAACCACCCGCTGGGCTACCGATTTTCGGACAACCCGTGTTCGATTCTCGCTAGAAGCAGTTGAACTGTAGTCATTTTATGAAAATACCTCCGCGGTCGACCCAGCCGCTGGCAGAAATGGATACCAGGGTTCGTACTATGGGAAGGTGAGGAATGGCGCCTCGCTCATGAGTTACGATACTTGAGGCGACAGTAGACAGGAGTCTCCGAACACTTCTGGATAGGCAGCCGAGCACATTTGGGTAAAAATCCGCGTGCTAAGACACTGAATCACGTCTCATAGAGGTATGTTTATAGCACTCTGAAGAAAATGGCAAATAATCAACAACATTAAAAATAAACAAAGAACAATATATGGTCCGAAGCCGGATCGAACCCGTACTCCTTGGCACTGCGCCTTGCCACGAAAAGCCAAACGTTAGGGAACACTGTCATCGCCAATGATAGCTAATGATTTAGTTCGCCGAGTTGGCAGTGTTCCCTATCGTTTGGCCTTTCGTGGCAAGGCGCAGTGCCAAGGAGTACGGGTTTGATCCGGCTTCGGACCATATATTGTTCTTTGTTTTTTTTTCTGTTGTTGATTATTTGTCATTTTTTCCGAGTGCTGTAAACATACCTTTTCATCTGAATTGATTCGCTGGTTGTCGCCTCTGAAGTTATCCTCTATAATAATAATCATTTATTATTATTTCTCTTCGCGTCTCGTACCTGAAAATTACCTCTACTTTGAATGTACAATCAGCCTTTAATGAGTACCGGATTTTTTTCTGGGAAGCAAGTAATACCGACCACATTACCCCAAAAAATCATGTGCGAAGGTCTGTAAAATTTATGGTCACTAACACCATATTCTCTATACGCCACTTGGCGTGACGGGGGTACTTTACTTTACATACTTGAATGGACAATAAAATAGTGTGTGTATTTTGTCTTCATGGAAAGACACAGATAAGGACATCAACTAAAGTATCAGTAACATACGGCCGTGCTTTATCTGGTCCAGAAACATGGATGATACAACTGGTCCAAAGTTATCTATCTATCTATCTATCTATCTATCTATCTATCTATCTATCTATCTATCTATCTATCTATCTATCTATCTATCTATCTATCTATCTATCTATCTATCTATCTATCTATCTATCTATCTATCTATCTATCTATCTATCTATCTATCTATCTATCTATCTATCTATCTATCTATCTATCTATCTATCTATCTATCTATCTATCTATCTATCTATCTATCTATCTATCTATCTATCTATCTATCTATCTATCTATCTATCTATCTATCTATCTATCTATCTATCTATTGTCCTTTCGAGCCAAAGACGGCACATAGGGCAGAACCACAATTTCAAAAACAGAAACCTTGCGTGTCAAAATGGCACATATTGCAGAGATTACCGTTTCTAAAATATATGGTTCTGTTTCCATAACAATACTTTTTACAATGACAGCTTGTCAAGCCATCGATAAACCTCCTTAGTCGCCTCTTACGACATGCCTGGAAGGTCACAGTGTCACTATTCTTTACTTCCCTCATAATGAGGCCCCGGTAACACACAGGAACCAAAGTTATAGACATTTATATTAAATATTTGAGGACGTTTCTCAACGTCAGATGGTATGGCAAGGTCAGAAATGGAGGTAACTGGAAAAGAACAAAACAGGAGGCTAATCAAGCATCAGATTCCTCATCTTCTTCTCTTCTTCTTTCCTTCCTCATTTGCCTTTCAGCGTCGAGGGGAGATATAATTTGCGGTCTTTTGCTCCTCTGTTCGTCCCTGCTGCTGTTATGTTTCCTAGTACTTCTAGTATTTCATCAATTAATCTTTTTTCGTGGTTGGCCCTTGGGTCTGGTGTTCTCACAACGTTTATTGAAGGCTCGGTGTGTTGTGTTTGGATTATTCTACCTTGTCACATGGCCAAAGCATTTTATCTGTTGTTTCTTACATATTCTTCGGCGGGGTTATTTCTAGTTTTGTTTTCTTAGTTCTTCATTTTTATCTTATCTCTCAGACTGTTTCCTGCCATTCGTCTAACACATTGAATCTCATTAAAATTATATTTCTTATTGTTCTTGCAACTAGGGTCCAGAGTGGATTTGGTAGGACAACGTTGGGATGAATTGTGTTGTAGAGTGCCCGTTTTGCCCCTTTTGAATTATTTCCCCGTTGGACAATAGTGGTGATAGCTGTCTCCTAGCTACCGACTATTAATAGAGGACGATGATGGTTGGACACATACTATGAAAACATAGCAAGACAGGCATTGTCATGGAACCACAGGGGAAGACAAAGCTAGGAATACATGGAGAATATAAATCATGGAAACTCAATAATATTTGCCTACACTGAATAAAGGTAGAGAAACATGTCAAAGAATAGGGATGGATATAGAGACATTGGGAGCCGCGATAGCTCAGTGGTTAGTGAACTGGGCTACAAAGGACAAGGGGTAAGGTTCGATCCCAACCGACGGCCCCCGGTTCACCCAGCCTTTAATGAGTATCGGATTTTTTTCTGTGAAAGTAAAGCGGCACGGGCGTAATACCAACCACATTACCCCAAAAATCATGTGCCGAAGGTCTGTAAAATTTACGGTTACTAACACCATATTCCCTATACGCCACTTGGCGTGACGGGGTACTTTACTTTTTTTTTTATAGAAAAAACATTGCCGTAGCCCTATGCTAAATTGATCTAAAGGGCAATGATTGATTTAATGACTAATTGATTAATTGACTTATTGATTGATTGATTTACATATTGATTGATTGATTGATTAATTGATTGATTGATTGATTGATTGATTGATTGATTGATTGATTGATTGTTGATTGATTGATTGATTGATTGATTGATTTGATTGATTGATTGAATTAAAATGGAGGTGAAGGTCGGATTGTGGGAGGGCTAATACTCACACCTGGGCTAAAGCGATCAACAACTCATAGCTGGCTGTTCGATCAGGATCAGCAGCAATAGTAGAGGCCTACACCGCCTCCCAGAAGTGCTCATGCAAACAGATAAACCAGTCGGGTCACGTGGGAAGGCCGAAGAAGAAAAGTTAACTCGATTCCCAAAAATAGCATTGCTATCCAAAACGGATGTACCGGGTCGGTACCGCCACTTGTTGTAAACCCAACACAACACATATACGTACACTTAACGTTCTTTCAAATATGAAGAAAGAAAGACAGAAAGAAATGAAGAAAAAAAGAAATGAAGAAAGAAAGAAAGAAAGAAAGAAAGAAAGAAAGAAAGAAAGAAAAGAAAGAAAGAAGAAAGAAAGAACGAAAGAACATTGCGACACAACAAACCAAACCATTTATAATAAACCATTCAATAAACAAAATATTAAAATTCTCGACCGTGAACATGATCTATGAACACAACCGTGAACGTCTACATACACTTCCACCACTGCACGCAAATGAACATCAACATCTAAAGGCTTTTACAGAATACGACCTACAACAACTTTACACGAATTCATTATTTGCCTAAATACAAACATTACTTACGTATTCAGCTAAAACCGGTCAGTCTATTCAGATTTCTGTTCTAGAAATAAACACGACTGCAGCCATTGGTACTGTATCCAGTCTCTCGTATGTGAAAGAGCGCTATATATTTTCCTAAATTAGCGTGCCCACGAATTAAATAAATTATTGTTCTGGTACAGATTCGGAATGTTATTCTGTGATTTAAATATTTTGGATTAATCGAAGGTCGGTGATCGATATTGATTGCTGGAGCTGATCAGGTAAATACTGAACTGTCTAGAAAGTGTTTTTTGTTGTTGTTGTTGTGCGGGTTAATGGTATCGTGCAAACTTATTAAAATAACTAAATGTTAAAGAAAACGTTAATAGATGTAATAGATAGAAAGTTAAGTTAATATTAATGAGTTTGTATAATTTGTCAATTTCCAAAAATGAGGAAGATAATGTGCAATCCATTTTTTTTTACAATAGAAACGAGAAAAAAAGAATTCTTAAATGTTATGCAGAGCCAGTCTTAACAAATTAATGTGTATTATGGACAATAGGGCAAAAGATAAGAAAATCAATGGAGGCTGGAGAAATGTGGTTTTAGAGAAGAATGTTCAGAATACCATGGACAGCAAAGAAGAGTAATGAAAACGTT